>ML179261.1:60307-140208 GCA_004369135.1 Dendrothele bispora CBS 962.96 | reverse complement strand
AAGCTACAGAGGTTATACAATATAAATACACTGGCAAGGCTATCGACTAAGTGATACAATCAAAAGTTCACTATAAGGGAGGTAGTCAGCCTAAAAAGGAAAGATGAAAGAAAAAGAAGTACTTACAGAAATGTACTTAATATAGGACTCGAGGTGCTTGCGCTGGTAACGCGACAAGTTACCCCAGTCGTATCCAGACTCGTCGACAATTTTGTCGTCCTGAACAGTAGTCGATGAAACAGAAGGCCCCGGTTGAGGGCTAACTTCTGGTTCTGCCGGTTCCTCAGAGTCGACTGGTGGAATTTCGACATCCAAGTCGGTCAATTCGGGTACGGTGTCTGCCAGCGCAGGCACATCTGTCGAAGGTTGCTGGACAACCTCTTCCGGAGACTCGTGATTGTCGTCTTCAGGTTCCTCGGCAAAAATAGAGTTGTCGATGGACATCCGCACTGGGAACTCGTCGATCGACATGGGCGAGTCGTCTCGACCGGCAGAAGCCTCAGACGCAGTGACAGGAGAAGTTGGACCACGCATAATGGTCTCAACTGTTGCGTCGATGGTGGGAACGGCAGGAGGATCGGTCGAAGGATACTATAAGTTGAAGTTGTCAGTTACCGAAATAAAAGGAAGAGAGAATAAAAGAAAATACTTGAAGATCGAGCTCTGGGTCGTCGATGTCGCGATCTTCGAGGAAATCGCCCAGAGCTCTCGAGAAATTGCGAATATCAAACCGTTCGAAAGAACGGAGATATTCGTCAACCCTCCCGACAACCTAATGTCGAGAAGGTTAAGAAAATAAAGAGGAAGAATAAAAGGACTTACGGTTTGATCCGCATCATGCCTATGGTCTCGGACCCATTGCTGGAGGAAAGCCCGAGGGTCCAGAGTCATCTGGTCTGCCTTGATGATGTCGGCAGAGGTCAAACCAGGCACATAATTTGGCGGAGAAGGCGTTAACATCTAAATAAAGTGGTTAGTAATGAAAAGAACCGGTAGGAGTACTTACTTCCAAACCAGGAGCGTCGAAGTCGAACTGGACATCAGTCTCCCGGAGGTCCTCGACGATAAGAGGGACCAACGTTCGGCCCTGTCTCCAGTTGACGGGCTCGATGGTCGAAATCGAGGCCACGGCCTGCGCTCTGGTCAAACCGGTAGTGGTTGTTGCTCTTGGTGGAGCAACGGCGGCAGACGAAGGCCCAGCCTCAGAGCTAGGAGGACCGAGCGTTGCCATTGAACGCCTAATTGGTGTCGGAGCGTGAATAGCTGGGGTTGAACTGCCGGCGGTCGATGTTGAAACCTCTGGTTGAGCAGAGACAGTTTCCGGGGCAGGCCGAGGTCGTGCCGGGATCCTGATTACCAGCCGAGGAGGAGGAGTGGCAGACGGAGCTGGAATAGCAGCCGAATCGCCGCTAGACTCAGCCCCAGCCGCTGTTGCCGTTGGTGTTGCCGGAGACAAAAATCTCACCCTCTTCTGGGGAGATGACGGAGGAGAGGATAGTGCCGAGGATACGGCAGGAAGCTGTGTCCGGCTAAATAAAAAGAAATTGAGAAGATGAAAAAAGGAAACACTCACCGCAGGGGAAGCTGGATTGACGGTAGCCTCACTGTCGCCAGCGTCTACAGGGGCTAAGTTTTCAATCACGTGACTCGACGCGTCGGTCTCGTCCACGTGTTGGGGAGTAGTATCCTAAAAGAGAAAGTGAGAGTGAAACCAAAGAAAGAAAGATTTACTCATGTGTAAGAATGCTGAGACGGCAGTAGAGCTACTGCCGGCCACAGCCACAGTCTGACTGGGCGCAGAGGCCTCGTCAGCATACAGAGGTAAATTTTCCTAAAGAGAAGCAAAAAGTGAGAGGAAAAATTTAAAGATGGACAGGAAACTCACGAAATTGAAGGAAGGGAAAGGGACGGTAGCGTCCCAAACACCTTGCTTTCGGCGACTCAAAGTCAACCAGCCGAGATCCAGATGTGGTCACGCGTCGCGCACCCGAGTGTCACGAGACTTCAGGAAGGCCGTGATGACCGCATTGAGACACAAGTCTCGAGCCTCCAAGGCCCATGGCGGAAAGTCGGCAGAGTTCTGCCTGACTGAGTAATCAAAGTTTCTCTGCGATTATAACGGTCAGCATGTCCTAAAAAGGAAGAAAAGAAGTGAGAAATAAAGAAAAAGCGCACGATAAAATCCAAATGTGACTCTATAATGTCATGCTCTTCGTTTGTTGCGGTTTTCTTGTTTTTGATTCGCCGCATCATTTCTCGGTAGCACTGGCGGACAGCGGTCACGCAATCGTTGAAGTGCCGGCTACGGCCATTGATGAGACAAGGGACAAAAGCGGAAGGAGCAGAAGTTGAGGCGTGGGAAGACGACATTGGTGGCAAGTGGTGTGTAGAGGGAAAAAGTTGGACTTAGAGAAATTTTCATGGTGGCTTTATAGGCCTACCGGTCTCTACCTGTTCCCTGTCTGCCGGTGTTTTGAGCCCTGAGTCTCTCGAAAGGAGAACTATTAAAGTTCAGAAAAGACAAAAGAAAAACGGAGAATTGATGGCAAAGCCTCATGTAGCGTCGCATCAATTCCCAAAATGGAAATAACGAACCCGAGACAGAGTTAAGGTTCAAACAATCCGAGAACATACTTGATTTAGCGTTATGTCATGCTTATTTTCAAATATGGAGACCCGGTAGCGTACTCGAACGGAAGAACAGACAGGAATATGTATAGCCTCGAGGCAGTTTCATAAACTCGACACAAAAACTAAACACACAAATCTCAAAGTAATGCAATTCACAAAGTACTTTCAGACAAAACACAACTTGAAGGCTCAAATGCCGCACAACATTCACCAAGGACAATCAAGATAAGTAGTAAGACCACAGATGACAAGCACTATCAAAAACGCACAAATAAGACTCAATTTGTAGCGCAATAGTGAAATTTGACACACAAAATGGTAGAAGAAAACACTTTATGAGTACAGCCCGAACTGCTAGTTAAAGTGCTAATAACTAGAGAACGCGTTCAAATAATAAGGATATATGTTCATGAATAGAGAAAACAGCTTATTCTGGCCATTAGAACCGATGTATTTGAATGCCGGTAGTGATATTCCATCCAAACCTATGTACTACCAGTCGAACGAGACTTGGTACTACCGTCACTACACTCTAGCACTATTGGTACAACTCAAGGGAACAGTTTCGAACACGTCGAAGCCCCTATTCACGTCTGTACAATTTGGTTACCGAAACTATCGGTGATCTATAGTAAATGGAGTATATACCTGACGCGATAATTAACGGATGCTTAGATTGTTGACTTCTCGACTATCTACCGGTTGGTTATTGACGCATTGATGTAGACTATTAGTATTGCGATGACCGGCAGCAGGCTGTTGTGTTTTTCGTATACTATAACTGAACGAAAGTGGTACAAACTATATATCGATAGAATCCTGACAAGTTGACCTCTCGAACTATACTAGAGGGAGACTACCGTCAGTACTATCTCAACTAGGTGACCGGCAGACGAGCTACAGGCTGAGAATAGTGTCAACGAAAGGTGTAGACAGACCCTATACCCAACGACCTACCGGTGCTGTACTCGTGGAGTACAAAGGTACTGCCGTCTCTCTAACCCTATACCCAAGTGAACGAGCTGAGTCATTGCGACAAAAGCATATGGCTACCGTACCTCTATAGATGCGACTATCGGTCTATAGATCCAGACGTCGATATACTATATTTTGGATACCCTAATGGAAGGACTTGACTTATATAGTAGCCCTTGAATATTTCTTTTGTTTTATACGAATATTTTAGATACATTTTGTCGGACATATAAACAAAATCTGGTACTGTACAGTTTTAGCCACACGTAGTATAAATACTGTAGGCTTGAGGCCCTACCGGCCCCAAGCAAAGTACGTCGAGTACACCGGTAGTGACCTTACTAGAGGATTGTTGCCGACGAATAGACAGAAAAGCTTCTTATTTCCAAAGTTCACTCATCTGGAGTATAAGCAGAAAAATACGTGGTTGTAATAATAAAGTGTTTTCTGATAACAAGTTGTGTGTCTTGAATATTGAACCAAATTGAGTCTGTGTCTGTTTGTGATAGTGCTTGACAACTGTGGTCTTCACTTATATTGATTGGACTTGTGATATTGTGGGCACTTGAGCCTTAAACTTGTGTTTTGTCTGAAAAGACTTTGTGAATTGCAATACTGTGAACTTGTGTGTGTGTTTTGTGTCGAAGTTTTGAACCCCAAACCTATACAAACCCCAAAAGTTCTACCGGTCAAGTACAAAACTTGAACTTCAACAGAGTTATACAGTGATTTTATCTCACTAGAACCAGCTCTTGCACTATCAAATTACGTGCATATACATAAGTTTCCTTGGTGTTTGGGTGTTTTGGTTTTGTTTTTATAGCAGAGCCTTTCCCTCAGTTATCCAGCTTATTATCGTCTCAAGATGGACCTCTGGGTAGCGACCCGACAGAGGCCTTACTCTATCCTCAAGGATCCCGAATTAGTGGATGGCATGAAGATACTGAACCCTAACATCGTTACGAATGCTCCCTCAACAGTCTCGAGTGACATCAAAGAGATACGTTCCCTCGCTATTGTGCACATAGCAAACGCTCTTCAGGTATATAAAGCTTCTCACTACCTTTTACCCTCTTTTGTTTTTATTAATCAAATATTTAGAACTATCCTGGTTATCTCCATCTCTCTTTCGACGGATGGACGGCTCCCAACGTTTTGTCCTTTCTCGGTGTTGATGTGAACTATTGTAACGAGCACGGTGAACTGGTCAACTTTACTCTTGATTTCACGCCGTAAGTCTCTGAGCTATATATCAACTTGTGACTTATCTTTTCTTGTATAGGCTTCGCCAAAGACATACTGGTGCCTACCTCGCCGAACAGATGCTCAAGACGTTGAAAGATTTCGGTATTGAGAACAAGGTGAATCCTCTGTATAATTTGTTTTTTATATTGTACTCACTTAGATGTAAATCTTTGGTCTTATTGGAGACAATGCCTCCAACAACGACTCAATGATTGAGGCCCTTGAGCTTAAACTCAAGAACTGTCCTGTGGGATAGTCCTCCCGAGTTTGTTGTCTATGTCATGTTATTAATCTCGTCGTTTGCGTGAGTGTCTACTATATGCTTTTTGTCTGCCTACATTCGTTCATGTATATATCACTCAGGCTATCATCAAACCTTTCAAGAGCAAAAAGATGCTCGTCGATGGGAAAATGACTTATGTGGACGAGGAGGAGGATGAAGACGAGGATATTGCTGAAGAGGGTGAAGAAGAGCAGAAGGAGGAGGAAGATTATGTCGTCGACGAGGGCCGGGCCAAACAAGATCAGCAGATTGTTGAACAGGCATTGATGGAAGTGGAGGATGAAAGTTACGTTGATGAGCAGGAGTGGAAAGATGCTCGCCTAACTTTGCGCCACGTCAGTAAAACATATTCATATCTTTTGGTACTTTTCATTAATGTTCTTCTAGACGCAACGCCTGACCAAACGGGTCCATTTCTCAAAAACCCTGCGTGATGAGCTTGAAGGTTTATGCAAGAAATCCGAAATCACATACCGCACCCTGAAGCGCGTTGTCAATACCCGATGGAACACATATGGCACCATGTTCTTTTCCATCATGCATGTTTTGCCAGCATTGAAACGCCTCATTCGAAACCACAAGGACTTGCCCTCTTTCGAGGCCGACGAGTGGGTATTGGTCAAACAACTTGAGGAACTTTTACGTGTAGGTGTTTTGGGTATTCATATTTGTTTTTGCTGATTCCGTTTACTTTAGCCATTCGTCTATCTTACCGAACGCTTCTCAAGCAAGAAACGGCCATTAATCCATGAAGTTATACCGTTCATGGATAGCATCAATAAGAAGCTTGAGAACTTTATGGACGATGAGTCCAAGCTCCCATGTGTTCGGTTTGCGGCTCGTTGCGGTCGCAACATTCTTGACAAGTACTATGCGAAGACCGATGACTCATTGGTATACCGTGCTGCGATGAGTGAGTAGTTTGAACTGTTTTTTTTTTCTGGGCTTATCTGTGTGCACTTTTAATTAGTTATGAATCCTATGTTCAAGACCAAGTACTTCGAGATAGCTCAGTGGCCCGACAGCTGGATTACGACTGCCAAAAAAGTACTCCGAGCGCACTGGGAGCAATATTACAAGCCCAAGTCCCACTCCGACACGCATCAGGCTCTTCAGCAACCCGATGCTCAGGTTGATGAATGGGATCCCTTTGCAGAGCTTTACGCCACCCAGCAGACAGTTCTTGTCAAGACTGATGCTCTTGATGCATATTTGGCAGTCCCCACCGTTGACCTCAAGTGAACTCGCCAAAAGCTCTAATTAAAAAGCCGTTCAGTTAAATTATTGGGTGCTTTTTGAGAAGTATTACTGCACCTGGTGCAGATAGCGATTGCCGTTGCTAAGAATCCCATAGAGATTAGAGGATAAACCTCATCTCTTGTTGTCATTATAGGTGACTTGCAGAGAGAAGATATTTTAGAATCATTGCTTAACTCCAACCCAGATAAACCCACCAATCAGCTCAGAAAGAAGCTGGGCAATTCCAACAATTCCAATGAGCCGTCTCTTGTGCTAAATGAAAATGATACTTATGTTGCCGAGAGTGAAACATCAGGAAAAAGCCTATGGGCCATGGTTAGACAGAGATAGCCATGAAGTATCCCTGGCTACCAATATAGGCTCTGGCAGTCCTAGACAGCCAAAGAGAGCCAGGGCATTCTTGGGATGCCCTTAGGGTCTCCACAGAGCTGCCCCAAGACAGTCCCAAGGCTTTCCTTGGACTTGGATATAGACATAAACTGATACTGATACTGATATTGATATAACTACACAAGAAAACATTCAAACACCCAGTAAATTAAGTATCCCAAGACTATACAACAAAGCTTCAAAAGAAACCACTTGACATGTAAGAGTAACCCCAAAAAGGAAACTGGGATGTAACTACATCCCAGTTTCCTTTTTGAGCCCTCTACCTCTTACCCTTGGCTTTCCTCTTCATTGTTTCTTTCTCTTTTCTTCTAGGAAGAATTGTAAATGAGGGAGGAACAACAAGACGTAGATAGAGTCTCCACTTCCTTTTTAGCTATAAGTCATGTGATGTTCAAAACTTCGTCAATTCCCCACTTTCTTCTTTCTTCATAATTACTGGTTCTGAGTCACTGAGTATGTGTTCTTCCCTTTGTGGTGTTTTGCTTTTGCTAACCTTATGCTCATTTCCTTGTACCAGCTCAGCTTCATTGGTTGTCTTTTTTTCTTCTCCTCATCATTCCCATGTTTTCCTTATCTCTTTTCCTTATCCTCATTGTTGATGCCTGTACTATCAGTATTTATACCGTCTGTGGTCAGATATCTTATGTACATTGTTATTAGCTTGTCATAATATACAGACGGAAACCGGGAAGCGAAACGCGCCATAGAAGCGAAACATACATAATATGACCAAAATAGACATATTTTTCCCACAGCTACCGAACCAGAGAATGAGAGATTGTCCAGAGTAGCCCAAAACCAGATGAAAACCCGCTCCTCGAGATGCTTAGAGGGGGGTTTACAAGGTCTCTGAGTTGACCTGTTTCATTGTAATTTGATGCAGAGGTCAAGAAACAGCCAAAACCGGGTGTTTCGCTTCCCTGGTTTTGATGTGTTTTTCGTCCAAAAAATATCTTGTCCAAATCTTTACCATATGAAACTCAAATCTCTCAAAATTTTTTTTTAACTTAAAGAGCAGATTGAGAAGAACAAGAAAAAAAAAAGATTTAAAAGAATCCTTCAATATTTCGTGCCGGAAATGCGAAATAGCTTAGGCGTTTCGCTTCCCGGTTTCCGTCTGTATTTTGAATTGATTAACTTTATTATATGAAAGAGTGACTGGAAAAGGAAAATTTGCCATCTAATAGCATAAATTAGAGCAGACTATCAAAACTGTCTCAGGACCATCCCAGGACTACCCCAGGGCTGCCCCAGGACTACCCTAGGGCTACTTTGGATGCCTGGGAATTTTGGACCCAAGGCGAGTGTGCCATGGCACCTTTGTGGAGCCATGGTAGGCCCAGATGGTCTCCAGGTCTAAAAGACTTTTTCCTGATGAAGTCTATACTGTACCGGACTGTATGGTGACAACTGCAGACTGATGCATTACACTCTCAAATAGTTTAAAGTTAACAACTCACTGACCTATTATGCATTACACTGGAAAAATTAACAACCAAAAAGTTTGAAACTTCAAGTTCTTGAGCCAAGCAACAATGGAACACAATCAACTATAATTACTAGTTAAGTAAATGAGTGGGAGTTTGACAATTTCCTATTAAGAGCTCTTTAAATGTCAATTTTGGTCCTTATTTTTTTCATGTAACGCTATTTTTCATAACAACTTGGCCTGCATTACTGCGTTACATGGGGTAATTTAACAACTTTTTAACCAAGCGTTACGCGTTACAGTTGTTACCATACAGTCCGGTACAGTAGTATGATATTTGATGAGGTACAAGTTGAATAAATTGACAGTTGACTGAGATCACTTACTCAATGGTTTGCAAGACCTGTTGGCATATCTGGACTGTATTTGTTTGTGGCAACGACTGATTCTGGAGTGGTTGACACTGCTCCATGGAACAAGTCTATGATGGGTTGAAACATCTATAATGGATGCATGGTGCATTATGCATTAGATATAACTTGGACAAACCTTACCAAATTGAATACCATCACTGTTACAGCCTCTTTGGAATCAGCTTTCTTTGCACCCATCCCCGTACATCGCAGGCATTGTCCCACTTGTTTGACTACTTTGTCCAGGACAGGTAGGGGTAGGAACAACCATTCCTGCTCGGAGCTAGGAAGTACACCCCCTATCAATTTTACGAATTTTTCAAGCATTTCTGGACATCAGCCTGGAAGGCCAAAGCTTGTACTGAGGTGACAAAGGAGTTCCCATGTCATCTTGGAGAACAAGGACAATGTTGTATCATCACCTTGACTTTCTGCTTCAAGAATCTTGGCTTTGACAGGGTTTTTATCCTAGTTGTTATTAGAAATGCTGTAGAATGAATACTGCTGAAGGGTATACAGCATCAGGAAAAATACTTTTAGGCCATGGCACCCAAAGTATGCCCATGGAGTGTGCCATGGCATATTTTAAGTGCCATGGTGGTCCTGGGGGTGTCTCAGAGTAGCCTGAGGCTGTCCTGGGCAGTCTCCTTTTTGCCTTCTTGGCCCTGTTCGGAGTTGAACTTTTCGAGGTGGACATCGTTCTTTTCTGCAACTCAAGTGAGCATGAATTAAGTATGAAAGCAACCTAACATACTGGGCCTCACAGGCCTCTTTCTGCGACAGTTGGAGCTTGAAGGATCTTGATAGACTAGCAGATCAGATATCAATTTACGAGTTCAAGCAAACTAGAACATTTTCTCCTCACACTGGCTTGCTGAGTCTGGACCCTGGTGGACTAGTCAAATTATCAGAGAAACAGATCCAAGACATTGGAGGAAAATTGACATACTCTACACAAGAATGACATGGTGAAAGAGAAAGAGAGAAGAGATGCGGAAAGGGGTCAAACCAAGAGGTGTCAAATCTGTCTGATCTGTACCCAGCCAAATGATTGAGTATCATGATGCATTTAACCATGACTTGATTGATAGTGGAGAGTTTCTGATTGCAGACTTCCATATTGGTGTTCTATTTGCAAAGTAAGTCATAGTCTCATTAATCTGTCATTAGGTGTAAAAAGAAAGGCTTGGTTAAAATTTTGACATAAAGATCAACATTGTACCTTACAGCCATTTTCTCCTTCTGGGACATCAATTGAAATTAAAGCTAAAAGTTGAACACTGGAAAATGGCAGGAGGTTCAAGATATGGTGACCACTGCTCAGGAGTGCATAAAAAATGCAGTTTTGCAATTGCAGAAGAAGACCACAAAGAAACCTAATCAGTATTAACTGGTTAAACATGTGATTATTTTGATGGTCAGTACTTGAGGAAATGATATGGCTCTGTCTCTGATACTTCTTAATTGAAATGATAACTGGTAATTTTTATACCTCTAAAATTTGTTCACTCAAATCAAGAAGGTATCAAAGTCATAGAACTTAGAGCAAGTTACAGTAGATGGCAGAGATGTCAGAATAAGAGTGTTATGTCATGGACCACATCATATGGAGCTGGATAATTTGTATTGCACTTGCCTTGAGCTCGTTGCAATCACATAAGGTTGGTACATGGTTTCTCTCTACTTTTATACTACTAGTTCACTACAAATATAGGTATGACAATATATACTACATAACAAGGCAATGATAAAACTATGATGTTATGATGAAGTATTGCTGTGGCTACTTGTGACTACTGTGATGTCAACTGGAGTAAAAACAATGAAAAGATCATAACAAGATACATAGCTATCAACTGAAATAGTAAATCTGTTTATCGTAAATTAGAAATTCTAATACTTCTTTACAAAATGTTGCAAATAACAATGAAGCAACAATTTTGTACCTAAATGAATTTTTGCAATATAAATTTGTATTGTAAATCTGTGAGTAGAAACCTTGTGCGGAGTCAACCGTTGCCAACCGTTGTGCAGATTTGACTGAATATGACGTCAATTTTCAATTCAAATTTGCGCAACAGTTGGCAACGGTTGGCTATGGTTGGCTGAGCGCAAGGTCTTTAGTATTTTGTAAATCAATTAATAAAGACTTTTCAGTAATTTTACAGTGATATCTGTGGCCCAATAATTTTCCATTTTTCAATATTTCCAATTTCCTTCATACTGCTCCTTTCCATCTCTATGAACCAGACTTGGTGGAAGTTTGTAATTTTTCATGCAGTTGGGATACAGTAATTCAATGATTTTGTGATAAAATTTGATGAGATCAAATGAGAGTCAATGACCTTTATGACAAATTCAATGATTCCAATATGAATGTCAAAATGTATGGCCAATTATGGAGTGTTGAGTTCTAATGTGATGAATGGTTCCTGATGCTCCACATGGATATTCCGAGTTTCTAAGTGCTTACTTTGATTCCCTGAGAAAATTCTTATGCAATTTGATATGCACTGCCAAATAACTTCCATATGCAATTTCCCACTTCATATAATGCAACAAATGCAGTTAAGGGTGTGGGTAAAGGGGTTCTGAGGCTCCTGATAGATAGATCTTGATAGATACATACCACCAGGAGTAGGTATCTCTAACTCCAGAACGATTCATTCCCTGGCCAAGTGAGTATCACCAATGGATTCTGCATCCAAAATAACCTAGGAAACAAGCCCAGGGGTATATAATTCCACCTGGAACTCGTCCTAAGTTGGTGGAAGGAGTAGGAGGGGTTTGCAACCCTGAGCATTTGACATCGGCCAAAACTCCAACATAGTCTGCAGTAGTGTGTCGGATTGCTTTAAATAGCTTTAAAACAAGTCATGAACCATTAAAAATGGTTCAGAATTCATCTTAAAAGCTATACAGGTAGAGAGGAGGAGGAGAAGATGGATCTAGAATGTGAACAGCAGCACTGGACATTACCAAACTTTGGATTTATAAAAAGAAGTGTAAAATAAATAGAATAAATGCACCTCAAATTTTTTGACTGTCTGGAACCTTCGCAATTTTGAAATAGAGGTACCACCAGGAGTAGGTACCTCTAACTCCAGAACGAGTAATTCCCAAGCCAAGCAAGCATCACCAATGGATTCTGCATCCGAAATAACCTAGAAAATGGGTATATAATTCCACCTGGAACTCGTCCTATGGAGCGGGGCCATTACCTACCGCTACTATTTTACAAATAATAGATTTTTTTCTCCTCTTACAGAAACATTCCTTTTGACCAATAGAACAATTCCATAAGACAGAATTTCAATCAGGTCAAAACTGACTGACCCATGAGCAGGCTGAGTTTCTCAAGTGGCCGGATTTTGCATATTGCCATATATGATACATTAGTAATCATTACATAATCTATCTAAGCGTCAAACTGTCGGGCCAGAGTCTCTGGAACACGTCTATGAGATTTATATCTTTTTGAACTGAATGCACAAACTCGGATCTGAGCCTCTTTAATACCCAGACCAGATTGGTAGGCCTCCATCCAACGGACCATTCGATGTTCCCATTTTCTGATGGTCAAGACTGAGACAGAAGCCAATGCATCTGGCATATTCTTTTTCAGCCCTTCAAAAGAGTAATCACAGTGTTCACGAAGATATTTCTTGCTCGCTCCCCAAAAGAACTCAATAAAATTGAGTTCACAGTGGAACTTTGGCAAGAAAATACAAACATGAACTGCTTCTTTGATAGTCTCTTGTACGAGAGATTTCTGAGCTTGGAAATCAGGCTGAAGGTCCAAGATGTGGGTGCAGCAGCAATCTTTGCGATTTTCAATTGCACATTGCTTATCTGCACACTCGTAGCCCATCTCTCCACATATCCCGCTCCTGCAACACCTTTTTCATACCTTTTGCAATGCTATTCCCATCAATTATCTTTTGAATGACCTTATTTCCATTCTTTGTGTGATACCATCCATCACGCATAATAGCCTGCTTTCCTCCAGGCCAAAAATTCATTCTTGAAGTCAATAAAGCATCTTTGGCATACGCTGAATGACCCTGAGAGTTATCAACCATAATGAGAGCCTGATAACCAGCATCATGAATATGTTCAAAAGTCGGAATAATCTTCATCAGTTTGCCTTTACTCAGTGACAATAGTTTCAACAAACTTAGTATCTGCAAGCTTATTCACCTTGTCAAGGTCTATTTCAGCCTTGTCACCATTAGGGAGAGTGCTGGGCTCAGGCATGGGATGAGTTTTGGGGTCCAAAGATAGTGCATGCTGTTGATGCTGAATTGCCGATGGCTTCAAGCTGATAAATGATCACATGAAGTGGGCCTCCTCTCTTTTTAAAAATTTATAACAGAAGTTATCATGGTAAATTTAAGACTTACGATTGATGAGTAACTTTATCCCGCTCCTCCTTCAACATCGTAATTCCTTTAGGATTGTTTGTGTCAGCTTGACCCCCATTTGGCCCCCTTGTTTCAGCTTGTTCAAGCCGCCCAAGTCACAAGTGACCATCCTGCCGTGTTTCTGCGACAAGTTGGCTCGGCTAACGTTACATACAAGTCACGCCGCTATAAATAGCACAGTATGACGTGTTGACTTGTTGGGCTTGATGACTTGCTGCTTGGCAGCAAGCCGAAAAGCCAGGCAAGCGGGCCAAGCAAATCATGTCATTTCACGATGAATGCTGCCTGCTGACGGTGATACTGTTGAGTTCTCAAGGAGTGCCCTGTATATCTCAGACTTCGACAGTTCGACCCCTGCTTTTTTCCATTCCCATTTGGTTCTCTTCTTCATCAATTCATCAAAGACATTCTTCTTCACTTTTTGATATGCTGAACTCCCGATCTCATTGTATGCAGTGACAAGCCTCATGACCTCAAACCGGTGTGCCAATTCCTCTTCAATTCCTGCATCTCTCTCTTCTCCAACCAGTTCCACAAAATCAGCTTCAGAACCCTCATCCCTTGTATCTTTGTCTCCCACTTCTTCATTTGAGCTTTTCTCAGTCACATATCCATCACCAAACGGCTGAAGTGTATGATTGACAGTCCCATCCCAGTTGCAGATATCGTAATTGGGCTCTTCCGACTCAATAGCAAAGTTTTCGTTATTCTTGTCATTTGATGTGGCATGGGAGCCTTTGGGATTGAGGTTCCTCCGAGTCAGGTCTTGGAGGAGGATGATGGAACTCACAGGCTCTTGCAGCCCTTGCCATTTGGGCTTCAGTAGCTTTCTGTTTAGCATGATTTACAAGGTGTATAGAGGATTTGAGGACAATACAAAGAAAAAAAATTTTGTTCGACTTTCAATTTTGCGCTGCAGAGCCACTTACATAAGTGATTTGTAAGCTGTACAAAAATAGTGGTACTAGGTAGTTGCCTCACTCCATAGGAAGGAGCAGGGAGGGGCCTGAAAACCTGGAGCATTTGATGTGGTCAGTGGTTGTATGTCAGATTGCTTTAAATAGCTTCAAAACAAGTCATGAACCATTAAAAACAGTCCAGAACTTGTCCTCAAAGCTATACAAGTAGGGGGAAGGAGGAGAAGATGAACCTAGAATGTGAACGGGAGCACCAGACAATACAAAACTTTGTATTTATAAAAAAGACTCAAAAATACATAGAATACACACACCTTGAATTTTTTGACTGTCTGGAACCTTTGCAATTTTGAAATAGAGGTATCACCAGGAGTAGGTATCTCTAACTCCAGAATGAGTAATTACCAAGCCAAGTGAGCATCACCGAGAGATTCTGCATCCAAAATAACCTAGGAAACGAGCCCAGAGGTATATAATTCCACCTGGAACTCGTCCTATGAGCTGTTGGTCTTGATAACAAGTGACTGTAGACAAGGTGAAGAAGAGGGTACTAATTTTCAGTGGCATGCTGTCAACTCTATGCACACCACTGTCTGTCATGTCAGCCAGTATTGATTGCCCTCTACATGAAATGCACGAGTCAACAGCTGGTGAGTGACTGACAGGACTATGCAGAGTGATGTAGCGGAGGGAAGAAGATGTCAGGTCACATGATCAATACCCTATTTATATGCCAGATTACCAATGCCAATAGTTTACCACAAACTTCGACTGCTCCTCCATGACTTGCGGCCGCTCCAGTAAACACAAACTACCTGCAGATCCAATTAATGCAGGTTTTGATAAATTTGAAAATGAAGTCTGCCAGGGTAATTCTCTTGCGATGGAAGCTTTGGATCACTTTTCTGACCCAGTGAACACTCACAAACGGAACAACAATGTATTTGCACATCAAGTTGGTCAATTTGTAGTCAATGCTTCTACAAAACCAGAAGATTTCTCCATTGATATGCTCATCAGTTGCTTCTGTCACTGGGCCGACAAAAAGCCAAACTTTAATCATTAATCATGCTATTGCTCAGGCTGTCGAAACTCAGTGAATCCGCATCCAGCAAGTGAATTGATCAAAAAGGAAATATGCGGGGGTTCTAGGTGCAAAGAATGATGGGTGTCAAGCCTTTTGGGAAGCTCCAGTAACCACTGTTAAGCCTCTTTTTTTTGGGTACTTCCCTCCACTTCAGACTTGGATCACCAAAAGTAAGGCTTCTTACAAGTCTTGAAAGAAGTATCACCAAAAATGGAAGATGGCCAACAAAAGAAACTCCCGCAAGCCTGTTCTGTTGATCAATCCCTGAAAGATTCCATACAATGTCAAATCCAATGAGTCTGCAGTGTTCCAGGACACAAAAAGTTGTCTTCTCTCTGAGTCTTACTTGGGATGTTTGTTTACTTTCTTTTAAGGTTGATTGGTGATGGCAGTTATCCGAAATGCCTGTCCTCATTCTGAACTTCTTAAAAGCGTTGACAGCACTGTCACAGAGTGTACAGATTCTTGTCGTGACATTCGAGTATGTACTCTCTTCCTTTTTCTCACCTTCAACTTATAAATTCCACTTAGATAGATGATCTTGGGATTCTATCATTGGCTGGAATGTGCACAGGGAGCCGTTCTAACATGGAGTTTGACTGGGCCAGGAATTTTACACGACCAGACATGACTGATGACAATGTTTCTTTCCTCCGTTACAAACAGTCATTCATGTTTGCGCTCTTCTGGAACATGGCTTGGAACATTTTTCCTGAAGAGATAATTGGTACATCCGATGAGTTTGTTGAAGCCAATAATCTCGTAAGAATGGATGATAGAATTCTGACTAGGGATGGGGGAGGCCAGTATTCGATTTTTGTTGAGGACCAAGAAATTGTGTTCTGAGGAGCTGAAATGGCACCTCCCTCTGGGGTGTGTTCTCATAATTATGCACAGTGAGCAATTACTAGGAAAGTGCCAACTGCATCGGCTCCAACCTTGCTTGCGATGAATCTAATGTGAAGTGCAGAACGCCTCATGGATTTTCACTGCCGCCATTCCACAGCATGTTCTAGTGTACCAACTTAAAATGGTTCCTATACAAATCAATCCTGTTTAACGATTTATTTGTTTCATTTTGCTATTTTGATATTTGCATCTTATCTTCAGGTAGAGAGCGGGTGAAGAGAAGAATCTGGCACAAGAAAAGATTAATACCGGAAGTGGAGCACCGCCACATTGGAACTCACTAAGCTTGAGACATTTGACTGTCAGTGAAGGAGAAAATAAAAGGAAAATTATGATGTGAAGAAGTTGAAGACAGACAAAGAGGGATATGGATGACTGACTGAAAACAGGCAACACAGATGTATCGGAGCAAATCTGAGCAATGGAAATGTATCTGATCTTATTTGTGACAGAAGGTGTCGCAGGCTTTGGCATTATTTATTCGAGAGTGTGGGCACATGAATAAAAAGGTGGAGAGACCTAGCAAGCAAGGTAACTATTCTTTCATCACAAAAAGTGTAGAATAAATATCAAATAATTCAAGGGGAATCTCAGGATACCCAACCATAGAAGGCCTAACCTATGAGTTTCCTCGGTAGAGGGAATGAAAGGAAATCCCCTTTTAGAACAGAGGATATCGTTTGAGACATGATTTTATATGGACAACCTTAAGAGATATGTCCCTGCCTCAAAGTTGGGAATATTTCATGTCTGATTCAAATTGTCAAACAATACCTGTCGAGGTTGAAAATATATGTTAAGATAAAGCATGACATACCAGATATTCTAAGTAGGCCCATAACAAATCATGTGAGGAATACATGATGATACCTAGATATACTACCTTTACATATCTGTGCCGGAATCAACTTGTCTTACATATTCTCAAATTTAGATCAGAAAAAACATCTGTTAGAAAGCTATGAAGAGAACATAGCATGTAGCATAGACAAATCATTACTAAGAAAGCACATAGACACAAATACAGCAAGCAGAGTAGCGGATACGAGAGAGTCCATGAACAAGAAAAGAAAATGATAAAGGCAAACTGATCATACTACTGTTCATCCTCATCACTATCAGCCGCAGCAGGATTCTTGGTTACATCACCGTCCGCTTCAATGACCGGGTCCTCAGAATTCGGTGGGCTTGTCGCTTGGTTTGAGTTTTTCCGTGTATCTTGGTCTGAACCAGAGCCGGAATCGGAGTCGTCTTCGGAATTGTCGGATTCTTGCATAAGACGAAGGTACATGCTGTCCTTAAGAGGAGCAACAGGCATCTCTTTAGTACCTCCGGCACCACGAAAGACCTCCCTATTAAAAAAATGAATAACAATAAGTACACAAGAGTGTCACGACATACTTGTTCCACCATTTCAAGGCAGCCCTGGATCCTTTACGGCCGCTCCTGAACCATTTGATAATCCCCCAGTAGAACTTCTTGACATTGAAGCCATAGTCCTTGTGACTCCATGAGGTCTGCAAAGAGAGAAGGTGACATGTCTCATGAAATATCAGCATCAAATAGTAGAAAAAAAAAATACATATACATACCTGAACACAAACATACGCAATATCTTCAGGCGTCACCTCAGTCATTCCATGTATACACCAGACTGGAGACTTTGTCTTGGTACCATTGCCTTTGGAGACGCCGGTGGAATTGTACACATGATTGAAAATCTAATAAAACGGTTTCATCAATGCATATAGATTTCATATAAGATCACTTACGCGGACAAGCAACGATGAACGGAAGAGAGTAGCGTAGGGGGCATCCTCGTCATAAGCCTCTTCGTCAAACAGAAACACTGACCACTCGGACCAGTGCTTGCAGCTGCCGTTGAGGATGCTATCCATGTATCTAAGCCAAATAGATATTAGTATTGCATATCACGAAGGCACTATGAACGCACCCTTGTTGATCCTGATCAAACTCCCACACGTCGTCCATGGGGCAAAGCAAACGTGCCGTGTCCTTGTTATACCAACCCATACTCCCTTTCGACCATACCTTGATGCGGGTTGCGTTTGAGTCGGCGAGAAGCTTGTCCATGTCACGTTTGATCTTTCCTGTGTCATCAGAACGGGCCCGGCTAGAATGATACTGCATCTATGCAAATAAACATTAGACGGTAGAACGACAGCAGTCAAACAAGAAAAAACCTCTTTTGTATAGGCAAAAACCGCGGCCATGTTGATTTTGTTGTCATCATCTTGTTCACCGTCATATTCATTGTCAGTTGTGACAAAAAGCTTGCGCAAGTCAGCGAAATTTGTGTCTCAGCTATTGAGCAGGTGACTATAGACCTCAAGCGAATGCCTGTAGGGTAGAGATGTATGAATACGAGTCAGTATATGTGCATGTAGGAAGTACTAATTAAACTTACTCTTGAAGTGGATCCGATTTCTTCTTCTTTTTGACAGTCGACGGGTCCTTGTTGTCTGCAGCTTCTTGAGAGCATTTGATCCCGGCCAGTACAGCGTCTTGAGGAGTAATCCAGATATCGCAGCGTCTAGCGTACCAGCGACCCGCTCGTTTGGCTGTGTTACTAGTAGATAGCAGGGTCAGTACATCGCAAAAATAGGGCATGAAATAACAACGCACCTGTCATCATCATCATCAGATCCCTCTCCGGCGTCTTGCTGCGGTTTTTTTTGTTTTCGGGAGCTTGCTATGACACTTGAAGATTTCTTCCGTTTTACCTGCTTGGAGCACGTTTGAGTCGAGGTTGTATCAGAGTCGGATTGTTCATGGTTATGACCAGGACCAGGATTAGCTGTGATACGAGAACGGCCAGCGGGGGCATTTGTCTGAGAGCGCGAAGAGCCACGGCCACTTGAAGACGCGTCGACATCCGAAGCACCGTTATTGTCATCATCAAAGAGATCCTCAGCGCTAGCACTCTTGCTCTTGCTCTTGCTCTTGCTCTTGGCTTTCTTCCGTTGCTTCCTGGACCCGCTATCTTCAGTGGACTTGTCCTTGTTACGGCCCATCAAGAAAAACAGAAACGAGGAACAATGTGGGCAGAGGCAAAGAGACACGAGAGTTGACACGTCACTGGACAGTCGCTTTTTCTTGTTTAATCACGTGACCAACGCTTCCTTGTTCTGCATCCACAACTTGGACTGCGAGCCGTTCCTGCCTACGACATCTTTGATTCCCCTTCGGTCAAACAACTTGGATAGGTAGTAAGTGTCCAATAAAATTTTATTTGAATAGATTCATAGATAAGAACAATATATTTATACAGCCGCACCTCGTTTGCCTGTACCATGGCCGTATGCTCTCATTGCGGCAAAATCGTGAAAAATAATAGTACGAGAGCGTGGAGTGCTCATAAAAAACATTGTGCAGCATTCCAACATTCACTTGAGACCGTAAAATTACACGGTTTATCTAAGATTACAGTAAAAAAAAACAAAAAGGTATAGTCAATACATGAAATCTTTACTCGTTTTAAATTCTCATCAACTTACGATACTGTAAGCTATCAAACCAACCAACAAACGTTAATGTAGAGCCTGAAGAGGCTCACAAGACTAATCAGACTTCTACTGCATGTATGTTCTATCAATTCATTCAAATGAACGCCGGTCATAATAATTTAAATGACCTATGTCCACTAGCTCCGCTCGCATATTCTCCTCAATTTTCCCCCTCACTCCCTGAGCCAGTCCCGGAGTCCATCAAACCTCTCAATGAAGCTATACCGAGGCGTAATCGTATTGTTTGCGTTCCAGGACGCTTCCACGAGTTCAACTATTCCACCAACGAAAAAATTGGCCAGATAATGCCAGAGCCGGAACCCGTTACTGAAAACCTATCTCCTAGTCCAGAGCTGCCGCAACCAGAGCCCTCTCCTCCATTCAATGCACAGCTCTATACAACCAAACCGGACCAGTTTGGGGTCACCTGTACATTTCAAACCCTTCCTTCTCGACATCCAGATTCCTCAGAAGGCTGATGAGCTCGGAAATGCTCCCACTTTTGCAGTTCCGCGCTCTGAGAATTATCTTGCTAACTCGTTTCTTGATCTTTCCAACGGCAACCCCGAGTCCGAGATTGATGACAGCTCGACAGACTGGTTTGCACCATTCCCCAACCCTACGAGTTTTCATCTCACAAAGTGGTCTTTGGATTCAAACGGAAATCTCAGCCATGCGCATGTGGATCGATTAGTCAAGAATGTGCTTCAGAAGGATGATTTCGATGTTGGGCATCTAGACAGATTTCGAGCAGAAAAAGAAGCGGAACGGTTAGATGATGTACGATCGAGCGGTGATGCTATTTTCAGTTCCCATGTTTGGGGTGAAGATTCTGTCACAATATTGCTTCCAAAAAGTGACTGGTCTTGGTCGGAGGAGACACAGGCAACTTTGGAGGTAAAGGATGTTCAACGTCGGAGTTTTGTAGAGGTGATTCGTACGGCATATCAGGATACCCAGTTTCTCCGGTTCTCATTGGCCGGATTTCGAGAATTCTGGAAACCAACTCGGGAATCAACATCTGATCGCCTTTACGGTGAATTTTTCACTGCTGATGCCTTTCTAGAAGCTGAGCTAGAGCTTTTGGAGAGCGAACAGAAAGCTTTAGATTCCCTGAACACGGAATCCACCAGTACCTCTTGTAGTGACTCTGGTTCTAATTCATCTGGAAACGACTCATCAAGTGACTCAAGTTCAATCTCTGCAGATGAATCTTCAGATCCATCGTCAAGTAGTGGGTCGACTCCCTCTGATTACCCTTCATACGAGCATCCAAAACCTTATCCACGTCCTCTTGACATCTCTGCAAACCCCATTCCCTGGCTTATGGTTCCGATCATGATATATTCTGATTCCACATGCGTGAACATGTTTGGTAACACTTCAATGTGGCCAGTTTATATTTTCTTTCTTGGCCTGTCAAAATACGTACGCTCCCAGCCATCTTCTGGAGCTGCACATCATTTTGCGTATATTCTCTCTGTAAGTGTCCATTTATTTTTTATGTCATATAGTGTTGACATCCACTATATTTTAGTTACCGAACATACAAGAAATTTATCGAACACATTTTGGTGAAGCCGCTACAAGTGAAGTCTTGACACATTTGAAGCGGGAGCTCATGCAAGCGATCTGGTTTTTACTTTTGGATGATGAACTTGTCAATGCATGTATCAAAGGCATGGTTGTCCTATGTGCTGATGGGGTCTGGAGACGTCTCTTTCCTCGTATTTTTATCTACTCGGCTGATTATCCAGAGAAGTACAGTTTTCCTCACTTCGATTGAAGTATTTGCTTACAGTATTATTATAGAATGCTCTTGGCGTGTCTTAAAACCCTTGGTCGTTGTCCTTGTCTGCGCTGTGAAGTATTGAAGAGCAATATCCACCTCATTGGAACTGCTCGAGATATGAATACGCGGACACGAAAAGCACGTATCAACGCACATCCACTTCGATGGAATGTCAACGAAGCTCGAAGAAGGATGTTTGAGAAAGGCAAGGCAGTGAATAGTAAAAGTGTACAGAGCCTTCTCGAGCCTCTCTCACAAGTCCCTACCCATGTAAGTGGCATTTATTTGATTATTGAGATTTCGGTACTTAGAATAATATTTAAAACGCTTTTTCAGCTCTTTTTTGGAAAATTAATTCTGCTTATAATTATTTCGATCTATTTGTGGTAGATCTCCTTCATGAATTCGAGCTCGGAGTGTTCAAAGCTGTCTTTACACACCTGATACGAATTTCGTATAGCTTTGGTGATGACTCTGTGGCGGAAATAAATCGACGGTAATTTGTTTCCTCTCCCATTTAATATCCATTTTTGACCATGGATAGATTTGAACACTGCCCGGCGTTTGGTCGTTGTACAATTCGCCATTTTACCGATGATACAACAAGCATGAAACGTATAGCAGCACGGGACTTTGAGGATATCCTACAGGCAATTATTTATATTTTGCTTTAACAATAAGCTGACGTATTATCAGTGTTGTCCTTCCATTTTTTGCGGTCTTTTCCCCAATGAAATTGGCGGGATTGTTCAAGATTTGCTGTTTGTTATGGCAGCTTGGCATGCACTCGCCAAGCTTCGTCTTCATTCAGAAACAAGTCTTCAGATTTTTGAGGGTGTCACACGTGAGTTGGGATTCCAGCTGCGACGATTCAAGACAGATGTCTGTGATTCCCAAGGAAAGGTCAAAACGTGAACGACGGGAGGCAGCATTGGCAGAGAAGGCAGCAAAAGCGGTAGTTAACGAAGTAAAGGTGGGATCGACATCTAAAAGGGGTAATGAAAAAGGGAAGAAAAAAAAGCAGGGAACAGCTAAAGTTGAGAAGAGTTCGGGAAAAAAGAGTGGAAAATCTAATAGGAGTTCTAATGCAGATGAGTCGGGGGAGGTCCAGGTGGAAGAGAAATCATCTAGTAAGCGGAAGAGAGCGGGTAAAGAAGGTGGGAAGAATGAGCTCGAGTCAGGGCATCCAAAGAAACATTGACACCGGAAGATACAGAAGACCTTTAATCTCTCAACATACAAGATTCATGCATTACCGGATTATCCTGCTGCCATACGGCGCATGGGCACAACTGATAATTTTACGTCTCAAATAGTAGGTGATTTCACGCAACCTTTTTCCCAATGAACTTATTTTTTCTCACCTACTTTAGGGTGAACAAGAGCACCGCTTACTCAAACTATTTTATGCCCGAACAAACCGACGAAATTTTTCTTTTCAAGTTTCAAAACAGAATACTCGAAAAAGGCGCTTGGATGCAATTGGTCGACGTGAGCCTTACCGAAATAAAAGGCACCTAATGCAAGAGACCGATAATGATCCCCTTCCGGCAACAAATCCCAATCGCCACTATCACATCTCAGATAGTCTCAGATATCCCATCACACTTGATCAATTCATGCAGGATCATTGGAATGACGAAGCGACTACGGTATGTATTTTATATCAATTTGTTAAAAAGTCTTTATTGAACTTTAAAAATAGGATTTTGGACTCAAGTTATGCAACTACATTCTGACTTACCTTGGACGCACAGGAGATCCTACAACATTCACACCCGCAGACCGTAACTCGGTCATCATTCAGAACAACAAATTGTTTGAGCACAAAATTCTGCGGATCAATTTCACTGATTACACACGACATCGTGACCAAGACTTTGTGAATCCCCGTACATGCTCAGACATCATGGTTCTTGCCCCTGAGGATCACCAATACCAGCATCCCTATTGGTATTGTCGTGTACTTGGGATATTTCACACTAATGTTCTTAGGAGATCAAGGTCCAATGCTCCCCCGATCCAGGTTGATTTCCTCTGGGTCCGTTGGTATTCACTGGATGAATCCCATATTCATGGCTTTTCCAACCATCGTCTTCCTCATGTGTCTTTTATGGACAGTAGGGAACCTACTGCATTTGGTTTTGTAAATCCCAAGGACGTGATCCATGCTGTCCATTTGATCCCTCATTTCGAGACTAAAACTACCCGATCATTACTTTCAGTATCTGTTGCGCGACGCAATGATGAGAATGATAAAGACTGGTGCTTTTATGATGTAAACATGTAAGTCTTAATTAATTTTTTCTTGGTCACCATTCATTTCTATTTAGATTTCCTGATCGTGATATGTTCATGCAATATAACGGCCTTGGAGTTGGTCATATGAGTACTTACGATGCCACTAGCTCCCTTCGTGAAGATATTCTATCAAAGTATGTGAAATCAGATACTGCAGGCATAAAGGAAGAAGAGAACATCAGCGAGTATATAGAAGCGGAAGATGTCGATGAAGACGAAATGGGCATTGCTAGTGATAACGGTGGGATCTCGGGCGTTGAAGACCAGAGTGGTGAGTCTGAGAAGGAGGAGGAGGAGGGTAACGAAAATGAAGAGGGCGAGAATGATGATGTCGAGCGTATTGGATACTCTGCTTTGTAAATTGTTAGAAAAAGATATAGTACATTGTCAGTGAGGACTTTGGGCTCCATTTGGTTTTACTCTCAAAATCATTTACCCTTTCTGGAACACCACTTAAGGTAAGCTTATACCAATCCATACCTCATCAGTGTATCAAGATGGATGTATAACAGAGCTTTCCTGAGGTCATCACATAGTTAGCAGTACATATAGGAATATCTAAGTATAACAGAACCCACCTGATTTGCACCCCTTTACCTTGTCAGATAAAATTCCATCAGAATTGTAGCTCTGGTCAATCTACTCCTTACTCAACAGATACTACATTCTGTGACATTTATTTTGCACTTTTGGTGATGTTGCACTGGGTTTTCTAATAGTTATTTTTACCTAACAGGTATGTGCACTTTGAGAAATCACCTCATCCATTTGCTATCTCTTGAATGACAAGTCAAATGGGAGATGCTAAAGACAGTGGTAATTTTTATAATACTAAGTATGGAGTTCATGTTAAAGTGGCCGCCAACACTGTTTTTGTTTTCCACCCCAACCATGCCCATGCTACCTTGCTGACAGACATAGATCCTAAGGACTCAGACCCTCCTGTACAATCCCAAGGTTTGGCGATAGTCACTTCATGTCGACTTGCTCAAGCTTTCAAATCTGCCAACTATTTAAGTTATACACCGGAGCAGCTAGTGTAGGAGGGAAAGAAGTGGCTTGTTCATGATTTGACGGAAGATAGAGTTAACAGGAGAGTGCTTGGTAGAGCAAGAGTTACCAGAGAGTGGTCGGCAGAAAGTCCAAAGTTGGTAAAAAGATCATAAAAGTTCAGAAGGCAGGAAATGTCCTGAAAAAAGCTAGAGTTTTCGACAGTGAGGATGGTAAACCCTGGGCCAATCGTCTTTGGGTTCGAAGGAAGTTAACAAGCCAAGCTATATAAAACAATTTGATCTGATGTGACCTATGTATATTAGCAGTGACCTATGCCTAACTTGTATACCTTGAAGTGCTTGGACAATTCACTATTAAGGATAAGGATAGAACTAGTTGGAAACCCTTGACTCTGCTACACAACTTCACTGTGACTACAACAGAAACTTGTACATATTTAAACACACAAAAATTACATGTTACAATGATTCAATTCAACATAACTTTCTCCAATGAAAACCTTGGCACTGTCTTTATTCTTAATTATATGAATATGAATTGGTAAGTGGTGTAGAAAGGAGAGAAGACCTATTGTGGGTAAGCCTCAACTCGTGCAATGGAGAATATTGAGCTACTAGAACCACAGGCGGCAGAATCACCTTTGTTCTGGGAATCTTTGAAATTTTCATGCTGCCACACTGGAAACTTGCAATGAGGATTTAGACAATATGAGGTGACAGACGTTTCTCATCACATTTATTTCAACAAAACTCAAGGGAAGCTTTTGAGATATGGGTTTGCCAGTGATACATTGATCAATCAAATGAACAAGGAAAAGAAGGTCTGTGGGTATGAGTATGAGCATGGGGTAGAAGCTGTGAATCTAACCCAGCCTGCTTTAATTCTGCGTACTTATTAATTGATCAGTGGTTGGAACAGGTATGTTCTTCATTATCATTGTACACACTTTATCAAATCTTTGTCAAGTAATAGATATTCTTCAACTAGTAAAACTTCCCAGATCAGATTTGTTTGGCTCTCGATCTGTGGTATATACAATCACTCTAAAAAAAGTCGGATGGCTGCTTCTTGCGCTGAGAACCGCAGTTGTCAGGCTTGTACAACTTTGTAACTTTTGAAGAACACATAGTTTGTTATTTCCATGCTAATCTTCAACCCATTATTTCTTTTGAAACAACTTGAAAGTTCTGACTCTGATCGATAGGTTAACTTTGCAAAAACTTTTGCAAATACCAGGTTAGATCAATAGGCTTCTAGCCATTCTTCCAGTTCTTTTGCCAAGAGACTAATCAGAATTGAAAATTGTGTTGAAGTGTCATGATCTTTATCAAAACTCGAAGCTTCAACCAAGTCAAGTGTCACTTTAAATGTCAAAGTCATTGAACATGTTTTAAAGTGGATCCTCAGATGGCACAGGAATAGAAGTGATATTTGAAGTATCGGGGCTGTCCTGAGATGGCACATGTGTCATGACCTGACCTAAAAGCAATACACTCCTGTTGGAGAGTGACAGTGACTGTACACAAGAACCTGACTCTCTAAACTACCAGAATACTGTGAATAGTCGATATAAGACTATATCCATCTGTGAATAGTGCAAATAACAATAGCCACAGCTATGTAGTCAATGCTGTAAAACTTTTATAAATATACAGTTAAATTGTCAGATTGTATTTTACAAAAGTGACTGACCACTAGTTGACAGGGTTTTTGGCTTGAATATGGCTGTGCAAGCTTTTATAAAAGCATCTGATACTGATATCAGTGTAAACATGCTGTTTACGATGTACCACTGACACGCGGTCACATGACCACTTTCATACACATATTTATACACGTTGCTACTGTTCTTCCATCTCTATCTCTTATTTTCATCTTCCTTCCATTTCTCTCTCTCTCTCTACCTGTGCCGCTCAATATAACAAGGTCCAGTTGAACATTGCCTGAGTCTCGTTAGTGTTACGGTTGATATACGACCAGTTTCCAATCAGTTTTTATAAAAGCATTCAATAAGTACTTAAATAACTTAGAAAAATAATAAGTTAATCACTGGTTTATATGGCAAACATAGTGTGCAAAAATTATTATGGCTTTTTCTGTGTCTGGTTCTATGATTTGTTACATGGCTTTTTCATTATCATTGGCTCTTTTCACTTCTTTTGCTCATTCATGTCTAATTCATATTAAGAGGTCTGGCTTTTCACAGTTTTTTGAATTCTGTGTGACTTTTTATTTCTACCCTGATATTAGTACATGCATAAATAGTGTGTAATTGTTAAACGACAAGTGTAGTTGAAATATAAGTACATAATGAATGTGTTATACATATGAGTATTGTGTATAATGTCAGAGGCAAGAGCTTGAACGGACTGAGATGTAAGGGAAATAGAGCCCTTGATAGCATCAACCCAGACCCCAATGATCTTATTGCGATTTCCGAAAATAATGGGTTCCGCTAAAATATATTTTCAACTTGAGGTCCGCGTTGTGCCTGACATAAGCACACATGACTTGACTCCATCTACCATGGTCAACTGCCGTATTCCCAATGCATCCAAGCACATCGCTATCAAACTAGCTGCCTGAGACTCTACTACTCCACTCCAGCTTCCTGAGATTCTCAACATATGTGATATGTCGAAGAAAACTTTTTACCGAGCATGGTGCCGATGGAAAAGTACAGGAAATGTAGCAAATGTAAAGGCAGTGGGAAGAGGACGGCTGAGTGTGCTCAGTGCTGTTGATCTTTGGTACCTGTTGAGTCTTTGCAGGTATAGACCCATGATGTTTCTGGATGAATATGGAGAAAAATCGTCACAATCCTGTCGGTATAACTGTCATCCATCGAGCACTTGCAAAAGCGGGTCTTAGTGTCAAACGTATTGAGATACCATTTGTACGCAAACAGAGGTTGTCATTGTTGGGTGCTATGGCCCTAGACAAGGGGTTCATTGCTTCTCGTGTGATAGAAGGTTCTTTTACACATGATGAGTTTATGGCCTTTCTTTGAGATGACCTGGTGAGCCTTGACACATTTTACATCTGGATTTAGACACGACCTCTCTTCCAGTTGCCATGCATGAACCCCTACCCACAACCACATGTTATCCTGTTGGACAATGCACGTATCCACCATCCAATGAAGTTACTGAGCTTGTAGAATCGTATGGTGGGTGGTCTTTCTGTCTGATAATTGCCTTACTCTCTGCAATATCAACCAATTGAACTTGCTTTCTCAACATTGAAGTCACATTTGCAGCACTGGGGTCTGGGACTGTACAACAACGCAGGGATCTTTTACGAGCTGTATCATGCTTGTAGTACTCTTGTAACACCTGAAATGACTTGGGGCTTTTTTCGTCATTGCAGATATCTCTAGAATGTACATCAATTCAGTTCTACAATAAAACACTATAACGGGAGTACAAGAGCTATACTACAACTAGTACGGGAGTGATGTCCAAAACAAGGGTCATGTCTACAAGAGCAATATCAGAGCAATACACAAAAGAAGTCAACGTCAAACATCATGTTGCTTTTGAAGCTTTCCATGCACTCAAAGCACAGCGCAGATCCTTCTGTCCAACTGTTAGTCCAATCTTATCATACTCTTCCTCGGTGACAAATAGCAGACAGTCTGGACCAGATACCTCATTTTCCCGCAATTTTTCAACAAGAGCATTAGTCAGTTGTAACAGATAAAGCTTCTGGAACCCATCAAGGTCAAGCATCTGAGAAGGATCTTATGTAATGTGGGTGGGAACGGATGTCGGCAATGACTGTCCATTGATTGGTCGTAATGGCTCACGGTTGGGGTGAATCAAGGCTTCAAGACCGCTGAGGTTTATATTGATGTTTGGTGCTTGCGACTGAGAAGTGAGGTTCCGACGATGAGCAGCAAGGAGCGATATATCATTGGTATCTTCACCAGCCTGCTTGAAAAAGGTTGGGTGATTAGGAGGGGTTTTGTCGTCGACGCCGTCTTGATGACTAGCCTATGTAATGTTAGACTATATAATAAAATATGAACTAGAAGACATCATACCATAGCAGACGCCCAATCTTTCAACGCAGCAGGAACCAGCTTGACATGAGTACCATTAGGTTGAACTAGACACGTTGGGCCACCACAACTTTTATCACTACAGTGGTACATCCGTTGCAATGTCTCAACAAAGCACATGATCTCCTCCTCCTCCGCAGATGGCTCATGAGTCTAGAAAGGATAGGGTGAGATTATTCAGAACTGCAGTGTACTTTTGGTGTACCTTTTTCCGGTGTTTGGTCTGATTTCCAGATATATCATTCTCATCATCATCACCCCTAGACCCAGATCCTCGTTGCGCAGGAATGACTGATGGTGCCATGGTACTAGCAGGCTCTTGTTGCTGCATAAAAAGTCAGATTAGATGCGTCACGAGAAAATGAAAGGAATACCTCTAATTCTTCCAAAACAACCTTCAGATTTGCATTGGCCTTTCCATTTGCTTGTTCGATCATATCCTCGTAAGTTTTGACAGAGTTGAGTGTTCCTTTTGATCCACAAAACAAGTCCCATGTCGCCTTGAAGGTCTTGGAGCAAAGCTGACCAGCAACAACCTTGCATTCCAACAGAATTTTCAAATTACCCTTCCCATCAAGCTGTTCAATAATCGTAGTAATAAAATCGACAAAGTCTGATGCTTCATGAATGAAAATAGTGTCCGCTTGCACTGGTTTTGGTTTAGCAGCATTTGTGCAAGCTTTCTTGTCTGTAAGGAGACAAATTGGAATTATAACAGGAGTGACATGGATCCCTTTTCCGTCGTTATGTTGAGAAGCTATGGAGTGAGATTATTGAGTATCTACTGGACTCTCGCGATATACTACAAGAAGAAGAATAGGCTATTCAAAAGACTCACCACTTGCAAGTCTTTTCTCATATGATTCTGCCGCCCATCTCTCCTCTTCCTGATCCCACTCCGAAAATGTGCCAGTACCTTCACCCAATCCACTTTCATCCAAGTCTGGAGTGTTTCTCATAGAATGTTGCCAAAGACCTGGGTTTGCATCTTCATAGTCTTGAGAAGAAGGAGCTGAGCTGTCCTGGGATAGAGACATTTTGATGCGCTGTTGTGTTGTGTTGAGAGCACCCTTTGCCCAGGTCATGTGTGCTTATGTCAGGCGCGACGCGGACCTCAAGTTGAAAATATATTTTAGCGAAACCCATTATTTTCGGACATCGCAATAAGTCAAGCACCATCCAGCTGCTTCTCATCTTCAAAAGGGCATCTGATGCTCTCCCAAAACACCAGAAGCTGAACCTGACAATGAGGACGCATCTGCCCATGGTAGAACACAAGATTGCACTTGAAATCCCAGCCATAGAAGTCATCCATGTAAACATGAAGGCCAGCAATGCCTAACTTGACAACACCAAACCAACAGAGTAGGCCAGAAACAGAGCACCAACAACAAGGTGAGGTACGTGTCCCAAAGACTAGGCGGTGAACAAGGTGGAAATGCCCATCTACTATAACAACTTGACAGATTTGCCACAAAGGATGAGCCACACAGAGCCTGCAGCAGAGTTTGTGTCAATCCTGTTAGCATGGGCGAGGCTCCTCTTTACCTGCTTATGCACAGCCTTGGCTTCTTTGTGTTCAGCCATAGCTGCAGCTAGTGCAGGGAAGGATTTGTGGTAGCCAGCCCACTGCAAGAAGTTGTGAACTAAGTCAAATAGAGGTGCTCCGGGCTCTGTAGGGGAAGCTTCTGCAAGCTTGGTGTGTAGATCTATGATGATTGGGCTTGAGAGGGCTGTGAGAGCTCCCAGGTCTGGCGGAGGTGGGCAGTGAGCTCAGTGAAGTGTGGGACTGCAAGGAGTGATTCTGGGACTGAAGAAGAGACAAGTGCTGGAGCGACTGGAATGGAAGGAGCTGGTGGAACAGGAGCATTGCTGGAGCACAAATTGGTGGTGTTTTCAGCGTTATGAAGGACAGAACAAAGGCTTGCCCAGGCTGCTTGTCCGACTGCAGCATTCTGGTTGAGAAATAGGAGAAGGGGAACGATGCTTGCACATTTTTTTTAACCCTTTCCAGCAGAATTCGAGAGACCTGGTCAACATAGTCTCTTCCCTTTCTCAGAGCAGCCTGATGCTCAGAGATGAGCATAAAACTCTCTAACAGACAACTCCCTAGTCCTGACTTGGTTCACAAGTGATTGAAGCTTGTGGGTGAGCTCAGAAATGTTTTTGGGAACAAGTGACGCTTTAAGAGCAATTTCAGCACTGGTAGAACGTGGAGAGTGCAGAAGGGGCTGGTGATGGTCGATTAATCTGGGAGGGATCAGACATGTCTGGAAGCAATGAAAGATGCTGAACTGCAGAGACAGAGAGTGACGAGTATGTATACCCTTCATTCTGGCTTCTTGTATCAAAAGCTATGTGTATCTGGATAAAACAACTAAGTGGCAGCTGCTTGGGTCACTGCCATTGACATTTATCAGATGCAGTACTAGTTTTGTATCTCAAAGACAATTTGGCAGTTGAGGCACAAGCATCGGCTCAACAGTCATAAAGGTATTGAACAGCTACTCCAGGGTCATGTCTTGTTCCTACTGGTCATCTGGCTATTCTGACCAGGGTCCTGCCATGTAATAACTAACATTACTTCAAAAAAAACCCATTTGGTATGTTATGTCATGATCTTGCCACACCACCCATATTCTGTAAGCTTGTGCCTAGCATGTGGAATCAGTTTTATGGCCTCTGCTGCACTAAGTGATGGCTATATTCCTTCATAAATGCTGCTAGTTTATTCTTAGTTCATCTAGGCTATTAAATGTCCCTGCCTTGTCTTCCATTTCTCCTATGACAAATTCTCTTCACAATCCACTGCTTTTTTCCCTCTATCTTAGTGAACACCATTGCGCTGGTGCAGACAACCCTTGACAAACCTCCTCCAAGCCGCCAGCCAATGAAACCTGATGACATCTCAAAGTCATCCTGGTCAACAACCTCCTGTTAAAGGGCTCACAAGTATGGGGATAAAGAAAAGGGATTGTGGATATGAGAGCAAGCTGCCTTCAAAACATCATACTGACAACATCAGTGTCAGGTGCCACTTGGATCATGTAGACTGTTGTGCTGAGATAGAGAGGAAGATGTAAATGAACCTATGCCTCAATGGAGTAAGGAAACACAGGGAGGTAAAAAAACAAGTCAAAAAGCAGTTACCTTCGACCCGGACATGGACTGCATTCCTACACAAGAAAGAGGTTATTCAGACCCAATCTCATCTACATGGTCACAACAGAACAAATAGCTCTTATCCTTGCACTTGGGTCCTCTCAAACCAGATATATCCTACACCTGCTGTAACACCTAATGGTTTGTTTCATTATGAAATTCTGAGAGTGATTTCCAGACTGTTATAAACACCTAATGGTTTGTTTCATACTGAGAGTTATTTCCTGACTGTTATAATTCCATTGTACATCATTGCAACAAATACCTCTTCTTTCTACCAGTGAGGTTCAGACATCTCCATAAAAGAAGCACCAGCCAAATCCCTTACTTTCAGCTGTTTCCTCCTAAAATTTTTCCATCATGAATGTTTATCTGCAGTTGATTGTTTTGACTACAAATTATGTAGTACTTGTAATTTTCAGTGACCAATGGTTAATCATTGTGATAAAAGATACTAGATACAGACATACCTTTTGGAATCTTTTCTATCCACAATTATTTTGTGTTTCTTCATCTGCTTGTACAACTATAACTGCAGGTCTGCAACTATCACACTCTTGACATTACTCATCTTTTCTAGTTTGTCTGACAACTTACATGAACAAAGTGCCTTTTGCAAACACCTAATAATGAGCAAAGTGTCCTTTGTGATGGGACACTAGCATAAGTACAGCTTACCTTCAAGACCATTTGAGTGCGTAATGATGGATTTTATTCCGGAGCTTCCGACTTCAGAAAGTAGATTTAATAATATCTTGGTTATTGTGGATAAGCTCACTAAATTTGCGACATTTATTCCTTGTACAACTGAAATTTCTGAAGTTGAAACAGCGCGCCTCTTCCAGCATATCATTTCGAAATATGGTATTACACAGCAAGTTATTTCTGATAGGGATATGAGGTGGAGGAATGAGTTTTGGAATGAGATTTGTTGACTTATGGGCATGAGATGGGCACTTACAATCATCTGCAGGCTGATGGCCAAACTGAAAATCTAAATCAGACACTGAAAATTTCACTCAGGGCATATATAGAACTTTTCTTTGTAATGCTTTCTTATGGAGTCTGTCATACTACTTATCACAATTCCAGGCAAGGCTCTGTGAGCGAGTAGTGTTACAAGAATTGGTTGATGTGGTCACGTGACCAGTTGAATTTCACTCAGAGGAGCTGAGACTTAGATGGTGCTTGCTTATTGAGGTTTCAAGAGTGACATGAATGTTTACAAGGAGGCCCTTTCCGTTGAGAGGATGTACTTGAATTCAATTTATGACCCATGTCATATGAAGGAAGGAATGGTTTTGTGCACAAACAACAACAGCTAACCACTCACACACAGTTATATAAGCTGCATGTGGCAGTGGTTGGCACTGTGCAAACTCTTTATTTTTAAAACATTTAACAGTTACAGCTGGTCACAATCATCTGTGTATTGATCAGCAATGCACTTGTTTTGAATAAAATCATATCTTTATTATAATGTTTCAAACAAAAGACATTGTATTTGAAAGCTGGTGTTTAAAAAATAAAATGTGAAGGCTTACTAATGAAAATACCTTGTCACACTCGGATAGCAAGCAGGACAAATCAACAGGACTAATCACAATTAAATAGCAACTCTGCACACAAACTACAGAATAAGATGTCATCAAACTACCCACAATACTGCAGAAGCTTCTTCCACAGTGGGATTGAAGCTCAGACTCAAAGTGTCCAAACCTTTCTTGCTCAGGGGAGGGAAGAGAAGCAGAGGAGAGAGGAAGCAAGAGAAGCAAGGCCGAACAAGGAAGAAGACAAAGGTGACAAGAGATGAGTGGGGTACTGTGCATACCCCTGTTCTCTATTCTAAGGCTTTTGCACACAACAGATACCCCTGCAACAATCTAGAGATACTTGGGACACTTATAGCACTTCCCGTCCAGATTGTTGCAAATGTTCTCAACTCAGTCTAGTTTGACTTCATCTTATTTTCATTCGTTGTACATTCCCTGTTTGATATATGCGCTTGTCCCGATCACATATCATTGTTTACATTATTACAAAGTGTTGACGACCCCCACACACCTTCAGGCCATGATCTGGGGTCTTTTGTGTTTTGTTCTCAACTCGAGCTAAAAAGCTTTCATTTTCATTTTCATTATTATGCTCGTTCTAGTGCAATGTAGGGTTTCCCCTGTTCGCAGATTACTGTTATTACCCTTAACAACGATAGCTTCAATTTCTGGCTTAATTAGTCCATATCTGCGGACTCTATGTACACTTTTACCTACTATTCTCCTCTTGATCTGATGAGACTTTGCCCCATTTGGTTCCCCCTTTGTTCCTGGACTTGTTCACAAGGTCCGGACCGCTCCGGACACTTGTTTCTCGTCTTCCACACGACTGGTGTCCGGTCCGCCCCGGAATCAGCTGGATCTCACCCAGTCACCAGACCCTATAATCCCATCAGTGGGTGCCACATGAGTGAGCAGAGGCCTACTGATGGACGAAGATTAGGAGAGGTGCTGCTTGCTTTCATCCCTCATCTCCCTTTCTTCCCCTCCATTGAAAGCCAGACTGGTGAGGACATCCATAGCGCATTTTGTTTGTTTAGACCGCTCTAATCACTCTATACCTGTCTGCAGTCACAGTACAGTGTACAGCTTTGTTATTGGCTCACTCTGTGTACACTATAGCTGGTAAGCTCGTCTCTACAGTGTGGAATGTTGCTTAACACCCCAGAGCGTGCAGATATCAGCCTAACACCTCAGAACATCATCCTATTGTGTTTGTTGGTTGGATATCTCACTCCCAGTGCGTTATCAACGCAGTTTCACTCCTGTACAGCTGTACTGACACCTCCTTCTGGATATGCGATGTAGATCCAGCCTCTAGGATGTATTTTTTGTCACCCACCCTCCCTCCCTATTATTAGAGTTATGTACAGTAGTTAACTACCTATGTAATTAGCACTATCTCGATCCGCAGAATGTATCTGGGCTTCAGCCTGTGTTGTGGCCAATCCTAAGTTTAGTGATGAGCAGCAGAGGCCCAATCATATATCATTGTTCACATTGTTTACAAGTGTTGACCCCTACATACCTTCAGGCCATGATCTTGAGCTGTGCTTGTTGTAGTGCAATGTAGACCCCCTGTTTCCCCTCCCTGTCCATGAATTGCTGACAGGGATCTTAACAATGATATCTTCAATTTCTGGCTTAATCACTCCATATCTGTGGACACTTTTACCTCCAAGAAGAGCATTATGTTTTATGGACACGACATGTAGCAGTAAACAATAGTCCAAAATTAATGGCATCATAAGTAAATGTTGTATCATAAAGAGCTTCAGGACAAAATGCAGTCAAGGTTGCTACAGCAGAACACACAACAACCTTCAAAAAAAGGTCTACATAGCTAGACCCATGTCTATGAGGAAGTGAAACATCTTTTGGTAAAGGCCTTGTAGCTGTCTACCCAAAGGCCCACTTTAGTCATGCCATCTCTTTATGGCTGCAACTAAAAAATGTGTCAGAATAAATTTCAAAAACTGATGTAGAGAGAGCCAACATACCACTATGAGCAATAATGACTTTCCACAGTGAGGTCCTCAAAATTTCCTCACAATTTCCTCACCATGGAAAGTTGCTCTTGCCTGTAGTGTATGCTTCATATCAGATGGTGCTTGGAATGCAGTCAAAAAAAAAAACAACATTATCATGCTTTATCTTGTAGCAAAATTTTTAAAAAATTCATATTTGAAAAAATACAAAAAAAAAAAAACAAATCAGAAATAAGTCATTGTACATACTAGGTAGAATCTGAACCGTGCTCAGAGGCAGATACTCAGCATTTAGCTTTTTTTGACAGGTTCAGTAATATTAACAGATATATAGACAAGCACAAGAGCCCATAAAATACTCATAACACCAATTGAATCCATGTCTTGCTGCTTTCGTTTTGCACCTGATGGCTTTGCTTTGGTTTGGTGAAAGCAGATGCATAGCCTAGAATCCACACATGTTTGGGTGGACCTCCTGAATAGTCAATTTTCAATGCTCTTGTTGACATTCTTGCTCCTGTGTTCCAGCCAATTTGAACCATCTTTCCATCATGACGTGGCTAAAATTGTAAATCAGTTAAAAATCACAAAGCTTCTGCTAACATGTACATATCTGGATTCCCTCTTATTATTGTTTGCATAAATTGTGAGAATCCGTGTGTCGGCAAAAAAAGAGTGACACAACATATGGGTGAGCAAAAATACTTTATAGCTCAGCAACCACAAAGGTCTGAGACTATGTTTTAATATCAATTTGTGCAGAAAACCCCCCCGCACATGCCTATAAGCACAGATTTTGAATGATTTGTGTTTTTTGCTATCATATATAGATATTACTATTTTTGACAAAATTACTCTATATTGAAATGATAGATTGGTGCGGGGGGTTTTTGTGCTTATGCTGGTATCTATCTGTACCCACAGGTCTCATTGTTAGTTGAGCAATGAGCAAATTACTGCTCAGGTATAGAGTAAATGATTTATTGTTCGACATGAAGGCGGATTCCAAGGGTAGGGAGTGTTTTTGGAGGCCTCTGCACACAACAGATACCCCTGCAACAATTTAGACATACTTGGGACACTTATAGCACCTCTTGTCTAGTTTGACTTCATCTTATCTTCGTTCATTGTACATTCCCTGTTCGATATATGCGCTTGTCCCGATCACATTATTACAAAGTGTTGACGACCCCCACACACCTTCAGGCCATGATCTGGGGTCATAGAGACATGTTTTGTGTTTTGTTCTCAACTCGAGCTGAAAAGCTTTCATTTTCATTTTCGTTATTATGCTCGTTCTAGCGCAATCTAGGGCTTCCCCTGATTACTGTTAATACTCTTAACAACGATAGCTTCAATTCCTGGCTTAATCGGTCCTTATCTGCGGATGCTATGTACACTTTTACCTACCAATCTCCTCTTGATCTGATAAGACTTTTATGATACTTCGCCCCATTTGGTTCTCCCTTTGTTCCTGGACTTGTTCACAAGGTCCGGACCGCTCCGGACACTTGTTTCTCGTCTTCCGCACCCACACTGGTGTCCAGTCCGCCCCGGGATCAGCTGGATCTCACCCAGTCACCAGACCCTATAATCCCATCAGTGGGTGCCACATGAGTGAGCAGAGGCCTACTGATGGACGAAGATTAGAGGATCTGCTGCTTGCTTTTTTCCCTCATCTCCCTTTCTTCCCCTCCATTGAAAGCAAGACTGGTGAAGACATCCATAGCGCATTTTGTTTGTTTAGACCACTCTAATCACTCTATACCTGTCTCCAGTCACAGTACAGTGTACAGCTTCGCTATTGGCTCACTCTGTGTACATTGTAGCTGGTAAGCTCGTCTCTACAGTGTGTTGGAACGTTGCTAACACCCCAGAGCGTACAGATATCAGCCTAACACCTCAGAACATCGTCCTATTGTGTTTGCTGGTTGGATATCTCGCTCCCAGTGCGTTATCAACACAGTTCCACTCCTGTACAGCTGTACTAACACCCCCTTCTGGGTATCTGATGTAGATCCAGCCTCTAGGATGTATTTTTCGTCACCCACCCTCCCTCCCTATTATTAGAGTTATGTACAGTAGTTAACTACCTTTGTAATTAGCACTATCTCGATTCGCAGAATGTATCTGGGCTTCGGCCTGTGTTGTGGCTAATCCTAAGTTTAGTGATGAGCAGCAGAGGACAAGATCCAATCAAATTTATGAATACAACCATATGTCACCATAAGCACAAAAAACCCCCCCACTAATCTATATCCTTACTATGGGCATATTGTATACTTTTTTTAATAACAATCTGTGATTTTATCCAAAAATAGTAAATTTCGAATATGGTAGCAAAAAACCCAAATTACTCAAAATCTGTGCTTATAGGCATGTGCAGGGGGTTTTTCTGCACAAATTGATATTTGAACATTTGTGGTTACTGAGCTATAAAATATTTTTGCTCACCCATATGTTGTGTCACTCTTTTTTTGCCGACGCGCGGATTCTCACAATTTATGCAAATGATAATAGAGTCACAGGCATCCAGAATGATTTTTGCGATATGTTGTAATAGCTGTTCATTTTAAAGGATTATCCATTGACACCCCATACAAAACAACTAATTCAATTTGATAATCTGATCATAGAAAAAATACAGATTAGCACTGTAAAAAGCAAAGATAGATTTGGTGACATACTATCTCTATCATCTAAATCAGGTCCAATAGTTATGACAGACATATCAGGCTCCACAACCAAAAATTCTGTCTCTTCTGAACAAAGGTAGAACACCTGCATTTTCCTGTTTTCATTGAATCAGATATGTGTTGTGGTCTCACAAAAAACAGACTTGGCATTTTCAAATCCACCAAGTTCATGAATTGGGATACTGATTGTGAGGTGTGTAAGGCCAATATTGTGAACCTAGAGTATAGATGGTTTAATGAGTATATGTATAAAATTTCAATGAATAAAAGACATCAAATTTCTGTTTCTCTTAATGTGTTGCTTTACAAAATTTGTTGTCATAAGTCTGGGCATGCAGAGATTCAAAAAGATTGCAAATATTGCTTTGTGGTTTGGCTAATTGGAGGCCAACATTGACAAAGTCTTTCCACTGCAGAGAAGAGGAATTAGAATGTTAGATGCATATGGTGAATAGAGTAAACCCAGAGTAAACTCACCCTTCTGGTCTGAATCAAAATTAAGATAGAGAGATTATCATAAAGGATGGCCTGCTTGATGCTATTGTTCCCATCACAAATTATATCTTCCAGCTTTGTGATTATGGCTGGAGTGTTAATGAAACTCTGGACCATACAATACCATATGAGATGAGATTAATAGACAAGTAATACTTGAAATATCTACACTGTGCACAGCTTGCTTTTGCAACAGCAGATCAGCTCATGATAGTAATAGTGTGAAAGATGGGAGATTTTCAGTACTTACTCACAGTGTGGTCTGGCGAGGTTTCTGCGGCTCCAGTGTGACATAAAGATGATGTCAGAGCCCAGCTCATCATCATAGTTGTGACATAATGACAGGACATCACATGAGTGTGTATTAATTTCGCATTACTTAGGAATCGAACTTGTGACTTTATAGGCTCATAATACACAGCCAGATAACACGTTACATTGGGATTAGTAAAAGTTAGCTTGACCCTGTCTTGACTGGCTTTTTTCGGCTTGTTCAAGTGAAAAAAAGCGACAAAAGCCTGTCAAGCGACAAGCCAGACCAGACTGGTGGTTTAACGTTACAAGTGGAGTTTATTTAAGTTGAATTGAATAGATTTGAATAGAAATATATTATTAACTTGTCAGACTTGTCGGCTTGCAGCTTAGGAGCAAGCCAAAAAGCCAGTCAAGTCAGCCCTGCAAATCACGTCATTCTCTGATGTAGACCACTTCACCACTGGTCATTTATTAAACATTATATATACACATTCCTTTCCACTCCTGTCCACAAACCTGCTTTATCTGTTTGGCAGCATTTGACTGGTTCTTTGAACTGGTCTCTCAATGTGTTGCCTTGGGCTCGTCCTGGTCTCACTGAGATGTACCAAAAAATGAGTGGAAAGACTCATCAGCATGCTGGGATCCCCATCAATGGTGAAGTCTATGCTGGCAATGGGTTTTGTTTATCAGCTCAATCCTAATCCCAAGCCAATTGTTGACATCTTCTTTCATGAACTTCTTGCAATTTTATGTCTCCTGCATCATGTTGCTTCCTTTTCATCCCCACCATGCCATGTTCTCATACACTCTGACAGTCTCAACTCAGTTGAAGTGTTAAACTCACTGCGTGCCTCCAAGTGATGACTCAGAGGCACGATGAGTCTCTTTATCAGCAGTTCCGAGTCTTTCTCCAATTGTGCAATAGCCTTTCAGCAATGTTGAGGAGTAGCCTCAGTTGCTGAAAGACCATCACCAATCGCACGAAGAGCTACAGCCACTTCAGAAAGGGAATCAGCCTCACAACGACAGTGCTTGTATGCTTCAGGCTCAGGTGAGTCACTGTCAGCACATACACGCTTACGAGATGGAGGAGCAGGAGTCTGGGTTGATAATCCAGAAGAGATAGATGCAAGACTACTGCCATTAGACTGAAGATAAGAAGTCACCTCCAAGTTAAAGATTAATCATACCAATGAAGTCTGAATAGGACTTGGAGCCCCAGCTCCTGGAGTTTGCTCAATCTGACTTGGACTAGACTGAGATTCAGCTTCAAGAGACTGGGACTCAGGCATCTCAGATGATTGAGATGGTATACTATTACCAATGGTCTCAGATGGATGAAATGCCTTTGCACCAGTGGCAATCTTGCCATCAACAAGAGCAAACATGTCATCATACCATGGAAAAGGAGTAGTCTTCCACTTCTCATCTCCAGGAAGGTTCTGTAGCAATATTATTTCTAAACATGAAGAAATATGTAAATGAGACTCACTTTGAGGTGACAGGCCCACCATTCCTCTGTTGCTACAACCATCTTCTTTTCCTCATCCCATCCAAACCCTGATGCTTTTGTTTGCATATAATGAAGAGATTTGTAAGCGTTTTACAACTAAAAATGCGTTAAGTCACAGTAAAACAGGTCATAAGCAAAAGTATTCACAGCTCCGAGCTCATCTTGACACTTCTTGGCTGTTTTTGATGCCCCTTTTTGCGATCCTTTAGAGTTAACACGCTTGCAGACGCTGGTCCATGCATCCGACTTCCAACCACTCTGTGCCTGGTTGCCAAGAGCCTTTTGATTCTTGAGTTCGTCAATGTCAGAGTTGGTCCATTCACAGTGAGACATTTGAGGTAAGTATAGAACGAGTACAGAATTGAGGTATACAAAGGAGTGACAGCAGTAGGTAGAAATTAAAGGGAAAGTGTATTGGGGACTGTCAAACAGATGCCATGTATATGTGGGCAAGTCTGCGTAACAACCATCTAGTGGAAACCGAACGCTCCAGATCTGGGTCATTTGTGCCTGATGGGTGGAAATGGGCCTTGCCAACAAGCTACTTTCTCAACTAGTGTTCTTGCTGATTTTGAACTACTTTACACTTGCTTGCTATCACACTATTCTTGTTCACTTGCTTGCTGACATGCTATTCTCACTGACACACTCTTCTTGCTAGGTCTGTGTCATAGACCCTTCCAATTTGTGAAGGGGTCTTATCAGATCAAGAGGGGAATAGTAGGTAAAGTGTACATAGCGTCTGCAGATATGGAATGGACCGATTAAGCCAGGAATTGAAGCTATTGTTGTTGAGAGTGACACCCCCTTCTGGATATGCGATGTAGATCCAGCCTCTAGAATGTATTTTTGTCACCCACCCTCCCTCCCTATTATTAGATTTATTTACAGTAGTTAACTACCTATGTAATTAGCACTATCTCAATCCGCAGAATGTATCCAGGCTTCAGCCTGTGTTGTGGCTAATCCTAAGTTTAGTGATGAGCAGCAGAGGTACAACACAGGCTGATCTGCAGAATGTTGTGTGAAAAGAGGCAGATAAGTTGATGGATGAGGACAAAGAGGTGGCAGCTTTGAATGTCTTGTTTGCAAATGATTTTACCAATAGGCTGGTTAGACCTAAAGATGCTGTTGAGGAATTGCAGAAAAAGGAAAAGTAAGAGAATAAAGACTAAGACAGTGGAGAGGAAGAAGAAGAAAAAAAAAGAGCCACTAGGAAGGCAAAAGAGCAGCAAAAGTACTGGTGCAGATAAAGCTGAGTAGGCCAAGGAGCTGGAAAATTTTGTGAGCAATGCAGATGAGCCATCAAAAGTGGATGTTGCATTTTGTGGAGTAAGGCATCACCTGGCTGGTTACAAGTGTCCAGATGTCATGCGGTACCATCACTGCAATTCTTGAGTTGGGATGACCAAGAACTATTACACAACATCCAAAAGCTCTTTCAAAAAACACCCTTCACTCATTCAATCACAGCCTTACATGTTGACTCGGACAGTGTCACTTGCTATCCTGCATGGGTTGTCAAGTACTGGGTGAAAGTCATGTGCCAATCAATTGTGTTGGACCACTGCTTTGGATGTACTGGAACATTGTTGTCACAGTGATGAAGGATCATTGGGCGTCATAAATACTACATATGAAAAGCTCTGTAATCTCTGGTGGCCAGGCCTTTTTCAAGGGTGTTCAATCCAGATTGAGAAACATTACCTGTCAACATTTCTCACCACTGACTGGCTATCCAACAAGCAAATTTTCTCAACTCAGTCTAGTTTGACTTCATCTTAGCTTCGTTCATTGTACATTCCCTGTTCGATATGTGCGCTTGTCCCGATTGTATATCATTTTCACATGATTACAAAGTGTCGATGACCCACATACACCTTCAGGCGATGATTTGGGGTCATATAGACATACTTTGTGTTTTGCTCTCAACTTGAGCTAAAAAGCTTTCATTTTCATTTTCATATTCGTTATTATGCTCGTTCTATTGCAATGTGGAGTCGCCCCTGTTCGCAGATTGCTGTTAAGACTCTTAACAACGATATTTACGGTTCCTGACTTAATCGGTCCCCTCTTGATCTGATAAGATCGACATGAAGGCGGATTCCAGAGGTAGGGAGCGTTTTTGGAGGCCTGTGCACACAATAGATACCCCTGCAACAATCTAGACACACTTGGGACACTTACAGCACCTCTTGTCTAGATTGTTGCAAATGATCTCAACTCAGTCTAGTTTGACTTCATCTTATCTTCGTTCATTGTACATTCCCTGTTCGATATATGCACTTGTCCCGATCACGAATCATTGTTCACATTATCAAGAAGTGTTGACAACTCCCACACACCTTCAGGCCATGATCTGGGGTCATAGAGACGGGTTTCGTGTTTTGTTCTCAACTCGAGCTAAAAAGCTCTCATTTTCATTCTCGTTATTATGCTCGTTCTAGCGCAATGTAGGGCTTCCCCTGTTCGCATATTACTCTTAATATTCTTAACGACGATAGCTTCAATTCCTGGTCTAATTGGTTCATATCTGCGGACGCTATGTACACTTTTACCTACTATTCCCCTCTTGATCTGATAAGACTTTTATGATACTTCGCTCCATTTGGTTCTCCCTTTGTTCCTGGACGCTCCGGACACCTGTTTCTCGTCTTCCGCACGCACACTGCTGTCTGGTCCACCTCAGAATCAGCTGGATCTCACCCAGTCATCAGACCCTATAATCCCATTAGGAGGTGCCATATGAGTGAGCAGAGGGACGAAGATTAGAAGATCTGGTGCTGCTTGCTTTCATCACTCATCTCCCTTTCTTCCCCTCCATTGAAAGCAAGACTGGTGAAAACATCCATAGCGCATTTCGTTTGTTTAGACCACTCTAATCATTTGATACCTGTCTGCAGTCACAGTACAGTGTACAGCTTCGTTATTGGCTCACTCTGGGTACAGCTTCGTTATTTGCTGGTAAGCTTGTCTCTACATGTTGGAACGTTGTTAACGCCCCAGAGCGTAAAGATAGAACATTGCTAACACCCTACCGTGTACAGATATTAGCCTAACACTTTCGAACATCGTTCTTTTGTGTTTGTTGGTATGATATCTCCCAGTGCGTTATCAACACAGTTCCACTCCTGTACAGCTGTACTAACACCCCCTTCTGGGTATCTGATGTAGATCCAGCCTCTAGGATGTATTTTTCGTCACCCACCCTCCCTTCCCCTTAGATCCTTTAGCTAACTACCTATGTAATTAGCATTATCTCGATCCACAGAATGTATCTGGGCTTCGGCCTGTGTTGTGGCTAATCCTAAGTTTAGTGATGAGCAGCAGAGGGTTGAGAACATTTGCAACAATCTAGACAGGAGGTGCTATAAGTGTCCTGAGTATGTTTAGATTGTTGCCGGGGTATCTGTTAGGCCTCCAAAAATGCTCCCTACCTACCCTACCCTTGCAATCCGCCTTCATGTCAACCCTAGCTAATATTTAAACACATTATGTACCAGCGTGCTTGGAATACTGCACCACACCTTACACGGTTGTATGGCATTCTGGCATTTCTGGCAAAGCAGCCCCCTCCAAAAAGGTCAATTCCATGTAAAACAGAGCCATTCCCAATACGGAAAAGACCAAAAAGAGACAGGGAGTGACTTTTTATGACATCATATGTTGTTTCAGCCAAAAAAACGACCAAATTGACAGGCCCTTCTGTCAAAAAAAAGCTTTGTTTTGAGACTTTTATGGTACTTTACTCCATTTGGTTCTCCCTTTGTTCCCTGGACTTGTTCACAAGGTCCGGACCGCTCCGGACACTTGTTTCCCATTTTCCGCACGCACACTGGTGTTTGGTCCGCCCCGGAATCAGCTGGATCTCACCCAGTCATCAGACCCTATAATCCCATCAGTAGGTGCCTTTGCTGCTCATCACTAAACTTAGGATTAGCCACAACACGGGCCGAAGCCCAGATACATTCTGCGGATCGAGATGGTGCTAATTACATAGGTAGTTAACTAACTACTGTACATAACTCTAATAATAGGGAGGGAGGGTGGGTGACGAACAATACGTCCTAGAGGCTGGATCTACATCGCATATCCAGAAAGGGGTGTCAGTACAGCTGTACAGGAGTGAAACTGCGTTGATAGCCTGGGGAGGTATCCAACCAACAAACACAATAGGACAATGTTCTGAGGTCTTAGGCTGATATCTGTATGCTCTGGGGTGTAAAGCAACGTTCTAACACACTGTAGAGACAAGCTTACCAGCTACAGTGTACACAGAGTGAGCCAATAACGAAGCTGTACACTGTACTGTGACTGCAGACAGGTATAGAGTGATTAGAGCGGTCTAAATAAACGAAATGTATGGATGTCCTCACCAGTCCTTTCAATGGAGGGGAAGAAAGGGAGATGAGGGATGAAAGCAAGCAGCACCAGATCTCCTAATCTTCGTCCATCAGTAGGCCTCTGCTCACTCATGTGGCACCCACTGATGGGATTATAGGGTCTGGTGCTTGGGGGAGATTCAGCTGATTCCGGGGCGGACCGGACACCAGTGTGGGTGCGGAAGACGAGAAACAAGTGTCCGGAGCGGTCCGAACCTTGTGTACAAGTCCAGGAACAAAGGGAGAACCAAATGGGGCGAAGTATCATAAACTCATCAGATCAAGAGGGAACAGTAGGTAAAAGTGTACATAGCGTCCGCAGATATAGACCGAATAAGCCAGGAACTGAAGCTATCGTCGATAAGAGTAATCAACAGTCATCTGCGAACAGGGGAAGCCTTACATTGCGCTAGAACGAGCATAATAACGAGAATGAAAATGACAGCCTTTGAGCTCGAGTTGAGAACAAAACACAAAACGTGTCTCTATGACCCCAGATCATGGCATGAAGGTGTGTGGGGGTCGTCAACACCTTGTAGTAATGTGAACAATGATATGTGATCGGGACAAGCGCATATATCGAACAGGGAATGTACAATGAACGAAGATAAGATGAAGTCAAACTAGACTGAGTTGAGAACATTTGCAACAATCTAGACAAGAGGTGCTATAAGTGTCCCAAGTATGTCTAGACTGTTGCAGGTGTTGTGTGCACAGGCCTCCAAAAACGCTCCCTACCTCTGGAATCCGCCTTCATGTCGACCACATGAGTGAGCAGAGGCCTACTGATGGACGAAGATTAGAGGATCTGGTGCTGCTTGCTATCCCTCATCTCCTTTCTTCCCTTCCATTGAAAGCAAGACTGGTGAGGACATCCACAGCACATTTCGTTTCTTTAGACCGCCCTAATCATTTTATACCTGTTTGCAGTCACAGTACAGTGTACAGCCGTTATTGGCTCACTCTGTGTACATTGTAGCTGGTAAGCTCGTCTCTACAGTGTGATAGAACGTTGCTAGCAACCCAAAGCGTACGGATATCAGCCTAACACTTTGGAACATCATCCTTTTGTGTTTGTTGGTTGGACGTCTCGCTCCCAGTCCGTTATCAACGCAGTCTCACTCCCGTACAGCTGTACTAACACCCCCTTCTGGATATGCGATGGAAATCCAGCCTCTAGGACGTATTTTTCGTCCCCCACCCTTCCTCCCTATTATTAGAATTAGGTACTTCTGCTAACTACCTATGTCATGAGCACTATCTTGATCTGCAGAATGTATCTGGGCTTCGGCCTGTGTTGTGCCTAATCCTAAGTTTATTGATGAGCAGCAGCTCACTGCAGATGCCATGAATCCTATCACTTATCAGCTTTGCAGAAACCCAAGTTCCAATTTCCACAAATGGATTTGGAGTGTTTGGAAGATAATACTGCAGCTGAAGTACCTTGAGAACACTTAAGACACATGGAGACACTCATTGAGCAGAGGAGATATCACTCTGATCAAGCTCAAATTAACTGCAAGCATAGCACTCATGGACCTCTTTGTCATGAATTGTCTGGAATTTTCCTTTTCTCTTCTCACACCTGTCTACACCATGTTACCATGTGAGCTTTCTGATATTCCATCAGTACTTTCCATCATTAGCTTCCATCAGTATTTCCTTACCATCAGTAGCTTCTTGATCTTCTGTACTTCTGATCTTCCATGCTTCCTGATCTTCTGATGGACAGACTCTATAGCTACTCAGTACTATTCATAGATTCAGTACTATTCATAGACCTGTCCTTGTTCTCACTATTATATGTACTTGTTACTGTTGTAGGTAGTTCCCTAGCCTGTTCACTTGTGTCTACACTGTTCAATCACTTTCCAGCACTGCATTGACCAAGCTAGCAGTCTCACTTCACTTTTATCTATTACTTCTCTTGACCTTGTCTTTGTCCCTTGTCTTTGTTCCTTGTTTTGTGTGACCTGAGTGGCCTCCAACATGCAGATGTCCTTGACCTCACTGGGGATAGTGATGAAAACCATGGTATTGTTATACTGTCTATCCCAAATTTCGAGACACTGACTCATGATACTTATTTTGTATCCAGATATACAAATGAAGAAGGTAAAAACACAAGAATCCCAATATTACTGGTGTAACAAATGTGATGATATTATTGAGGCTGGTGTATTCCATCCATGCTCTGGGCAACTATCTCTCAAGATTACTGATTAAGATTTTTTTATTTTCAATTTTACTTACCACAACTTTTTCATGTAAAGTATACTCTTGGACTCTTGTTGAAACTGTCTGAGACTCTAGCTCGCTTCCTAAAAACTCTTCTCTACCATTCTTCTTGCAACCTTGGTTTTAGATCGAGTCACTCTTCCTTTTACCCCTACAGGCTTTGTCAAATCACTGACAAGCCAATGATAACCTTCTTTTACAAGCTGCTCTGATGTATAGTTGTGGTTCAAATTCTTGAAAGCACATACAAGTCAAGTTGAGATTGAGATTGACAAACCATGACCATGTTGAGAGACTGGAGGATTTGGATCCTATCGACACACATGAGGGATGTCGCATATGCATGTTTTGAGTGGAAAAGGAAAACAGTGTTTGAAGCAGCCTTGGTGCGGATACCATAAGTTGTATTATGGAAATGTCCACCATCCTTGACAGGGCCTATTTGGCTTGTGTTCCAAACAATTATAAAAGGATGGGGTGAATGTTCAAAATGTACATATTTGTTGTGGGCACATATACCTGATGGTGGTGCCATTTCAGCAGACTGAAAGACTATCTCCTCACCTTCACAAAACACAGAATACTGGCCATCTCCTCCAGATAAAATCCCATCAGCCATTCCCACCAAGTTATTAGACTCAACAAAGTCATTGAATGTATCGATTGCCTTGTCAGGAAAAAGGTTACATGCCAGATTCCACAAAAGAAATGCTGATGCTTGCTGATACTGCAGTGACACAATATCATGGTCAGTTAAACTAAAAAAGAGAGCATCCATCTGTAACATGAGATATATAAAGGAGAAAGCAAAAAATACACACTCAGATATTCTGACATGAATTTATATCTTTAATAACAGCTTCATTGGCACTTTTGACAAGCTCAGAGTAGGGACAAGCATCCTGAATGACAGCCATGATTAATGTACGTAAAAAAGATTAGAGAATAATAAATTACAAGTCCAATGAAACACTAACCTTTCTTGTCATGAAAACAGCAGACTTGTTGGCCTTGAACGTTATGTGGTATCATTTTTGGATCAATCAGGACTACTGGTTTACGGGAATTTCGCTTGTCTGCCATCTTTCACTGTTTAGTTCAGATCTTGTGAGCTGTGTGACTTTTGATAATCCATGTCCCAAGCCAGGGAAGAGGACCAGAGGCAAGAGACTTCACAATGGTGACAGGGATTTGTGGAGATATAGCAGAGCACTCATTTTTATCACCTTTCAAACCAAGTACCCTTCCATATTTTCTTCGCAATCTCTGCTGGCCAGGCCTTTTTCGAGGGTTTTCAATTCAGATCAAGAAACATTACCTGTCAACATTTCTCACCACTGACTGGCTATCCAACAAAATGTTCTCAACTCAGTCTAGTTTGAGTTCATCTTATCTTCGTTCATTGTACATTCCCTGTTCAATATGTGCGCTTGTCCTGACTGTATATCATTGCTCACATGATTAAAAAGTGTTGACGACCCCCATACAGCTTCAGGCTATGATTTGGGGTCATATAGACATATTTTGTGTTTTGCTCTCAACTCAAGGTAAAAAGGTTTCATTTTCATTTTTATTTTCATTATTATGCTCATTCTATTGCAATGTGAAGTCCCCCCTGTTGCTGTTAAGACTCTTAACAACAATATTTACAATTCCTGGCTTAATCAGTCCCCTCTTGATCTGATAAGACTTTTATGGTACTCTGCCCCATTTGGTTCTCCCTGTGTTCCTGGACTTGTTCACAAAGTCCGGACTGCTCCGGACACCTGTTTCTCGTCTTCCGCATGCACACTGCTGTCCGGTCCGCCTCAGAATCAGCTGAATCTCTCCTCAGGAAGCACAGGGATGTTGTCAAGGTAGCTGATACCAGCAGTGTGCATAGACTGCTCCATGGAGGTAAAGCCAAAGTCAGGCTTCTGCTTGTGGAATTGATCAAAAACCTTGTGAATAGTTGGATAGACAAGCAGCAAATCCAATGAACGACAAGAAGAAGTTGAATAGAAAGTTGAAGTCAAGGCCTGGAGTATATCAGAGAGTGGAGTGTTGAAAAGGCGAGGTTGTGATGATGGTGGAGTTGTGAAAATGCGAGGTTATGGTTCTCAGCATCATGAAGGACAGAAGGAAGGCTTGTCAGGCTGCTTCTTTCACCACAGCATTCCAGTTGGGAATAGGGGAAGGGGAACGTCACTTTTGCATTTCTTTAACTCTTTCAAGCAGAATTTGAGAGACCTGGTTAACATAGCCTCTTCCTTCCTCATAAGAGCAGTCTGATGCTTGTCTCCAACTCCCTAACAGACAATTTCCTAATCCTGACTCAATCTACAAGTGATTGAAGCTTGTGGGTGAGCTCAGAGATGTTTTCAAAAACAGGCAACACTTCAGGAGCGATTTGGGCACTGGTAGAATGTGCACTAGAGAGTGAAAAGAAGGGGCTGGTGATGGTTGATTAATCTGAGAGAGACCAGACAGGGTCTGGGAGTAAGGTAAAGAATGCTGAACTGCAGGGACAGAGAGTAATGAGTGCATCAGATGCCAGAGCAGCAGGATTGAGTTCATCATCACCACTAACAGACATCAATTTGATAAATTGAGATGATTTTTGACACTCCCCATCTCAATATACACTCAGGAATTTATACAATTCCTTTCCTTGAAGGTTTGTGTACATTCAACCCCTATGCACATACATGTGAAATTAGCATAATCTTAATTACTATCACATGACATGTTCTTCGGCATGCACTGCACCTGTACTTGTCAGGTTCCTTTGGTCCAGACATAGCTAACCCTAATCAGAATAGCTTATCCATAGCATTTGGAGTTTTTCTCAATATAATAATTGATCCTTTGACATGTTTTTTGAGATCCCGTGAATACATGTCATAATGGCCATGAGTCATTGTAATTTGATAATTTAGCGTGCAAACACTTTGGAGACATCGTAGCTGTGGATAGCATCTCTAATATAGAGAAATCAATGCACGGGTGACATAGACACCAACTTGTAGTAGCTAGATAGCCATACAGACTGCCATAGCTACTTAGCATTGTCTATCCTTATGGAACATAACCATATTCCGCTTTGACTGACAGTTGGGCTCACTTCAGTCCTCTGTCAACATGATAACATAGTATTATCACTAAAACATATGCACTTCTTAATTTTGCAAAAATATGGGCATATATGGCAACACTCAGTTACAGCATATTACCGGGTATTCAATTGCTCTCAAAGTTAAGCTTAAAGTCTCAATGTAAGCTAGAAATGTACTGTATTATATGTGCCTAACAATAAAATCCAATCAGATCAATGTAAATATACTCTCCTGTTAGGTCATACCATTTTTTATTGGTCTGACTCTTTTTGCTCCATTGAACAATTCTAACCTTTTCACAACAGTGATGGCTTCAGGTTGGTTTCAGAAACTACAGAAAAAGATGCAAAATGAATGGCAATGGCAACAGCCAGCCAGAGCCACTGCTGCTGACTATGCTGAGAAGATCTGACTAACTGTAAGAAAAGCAGAAACATGAAGAGTGCAAGCATCTAAAGAAAAAGAAGATATATGAAAAAGTACAGAAGCTGGCAGAAGAGGAGAGCACTCAGCAGAATGAGACAAAAATAAAAGATCTAGTTGCATCGGTATATTGCGTGTTATTCAGTGAATGATATAAATCTAATAGTATTATAGCTTATTAGTGAATTTACTGGAGAACATCATGACAAGGTATTTGTATACTTTGTGAAGTCCAACAAGACGGCTTGTGAGTCCTTCTCAAAAATCTGGAGATCACCAAATTATCCCTCTGTGTTTTTTAGATGAAGATTTTCCCAAACAAAATGTTACTTACATTTCAGAACCTGGTTTGCATGTTGGGTTCAGTCTTACTATGGATGTAAGATTCTAAGTGCACATTACATATGTGTTACTTTTAATGACTTGCGATAAATTATTTCATGTTATATTTTCTAGACTTGAAGATTTAAAGCCAGAGCTATACACCCAGTCCAAGAACGTCTCGCAGATTATGGATTACACAAGTGTTGTTCCAAAAATCACATACAATGAAGTACCGTTATTTTTTCTTGTGCATATCTATGGTATCCATGGTCTCTGAAAAAGAATACATTAAAATCACACAAGAAAGAGGTGACACTTGAAGCTAACAAAAAATACGGGCAAATGCATGTGACAGGCTGGTATGGAACCCATGGGGAACTGAAGACTGATATACCCTATTATGCTTCATCTTGATCCTCCAGTGGAAAGCAACAGGAAAAACTCATAGCCATTCTAGATGTATTAATTTAGCTTCATGGCCTACCTGAGGAATAGGAACACTTTTTTATTTGTTTCCAGCATATATTTTCATCTCTACCTTCAGATATTGACCTTGATGATAGGGTCTAGAAATGTAAATTGTGCAAATATCAACACAATGTCCTATCTTTCAGATTTTTATGAGCAACATTCCTCTGTAAATACATGGTGCCACAATTTACAAAAATTCAATTAATCATTCAGGATGGAGTTTCTGTCACTGGTTCCAGAAACAAAAATTAAGTGGCTGTTATTTATCTTGAAGATGATGTATGATATGTAGTGTGTTGCTCATAATATAGCTATTACAACTAATATTTTAATGTATAATAGTATGGCATCAATTTGTACATTTATTACAGAAGTGTTAAGATTGCCACATACTTAGCCAACATTTATCTAAGACCTGAAATAATTTGACTTAAGGGCTACAAATTAATTTACAACAAAAAAATAAGTCTGACTCACAGGTACTTGTAAAAGTAGAGAGCTTGACCTGTGATTCATTAGTGATCCATGGGAAACAGGTACCTGACCTGCGGGTCACTAAACAGGTTTTCCCATGAATCAAACCTGCAGGTACCTGTTGAAGACCCTGACTTGTGAAGGTCTTTATTTAAGAGTGCCTTTGTATATGTTTGATAAATTCTTTAGCATAGTGACATTTTTTTTTTTTTGGAGTGAGGTTTGAGTTGTTAGCTCAGTTCCCTTCCGTCTTAGCCAGGGACTTTCCCTGACAACAGACTGACAATGTCACCCTGTTGTAACACCCAGTCAGACCAGGATTGGACCTGGTTTCTCTGGAAGGAATGCATTTACACACACCATGCATGTCAGCAATGCAGCTGTCCATGTGATAGTGTGGGACTCAATGAACTTTGCTGCAATACCCACTAAAACTCCTATTAATATGGTATGCAAGAGGGTAACAGGACCTATTGTAGCTCAACATGTGAAATTTGAACCAATGACTTCACTGCATCATTGTCAGATGATGGCATGTGATTAGCCGTCATGGTGCTATCAACTACACTATCAAAGCCCCCCATAGTGACATTCTTCTTTCAAGATGCTCAAGGTGTTTAAAAGTGCCTTTGTATCTTTGGCAATTTTCTTAGCACAGCCATGTTCTTGAGGTGTTTAAAAGTGCCTCTGTCATTTCCATGCTGCACAGTCATTTTCTTTCCTTTGAGGCTTTTAAGGGTTTACAGTTGTTTTCATAACTACAAGGGGATGGGCTGTTACTACTCCGACCTATTCAGTTGCAGATCACAGGCTGTCACCAAACATGTGACACCAAAACCTTGTCATAATTTTAAAGATAAGAGTAATATGAAATCAAAAATTTTTGGATTGGGTCAACCAGCAGCCCATTGTCTCTCATTCTCCACCTGTGATTACCCTGCATGTCAATAATCTACATCAACAACATTATGAAACTCTTAAACCACCATAGCTTGAAGAAACAACATCATGGAACTGTTGAATTGACACAGCTCAAAGATACACATTGCTTATGCATTAGTAATTTCAAAGCTTAGACCAATTTTGGCATGTCTGTCAGAGCCTATACTGACAATTTCTCATCTTTGTCATTACCCAAGGGTGTTGGTCTCAAGAAAAATACACTAGATGGATCAAGTATCTCCACAAACAATAATAAACAAATGTTCTAGGGAGTGGGCTGTATTACAAACATTGCAAATGATGAAGGGTCTACTCAATTGCTCTTAATTCAGTAGACCCTCTGACATTTCAAAGATTTCACCATTCCTTTTTTTGCAGGTCAACAAGTGATTCTGAATCCATCTGTTCTGAACCTTTTTTGTCTATTGGCTGTGCCTTTGTTTTTATTGGCCTGCACATTTTCTTATATTGTTTGTCTTTCCTTACTTACCCCTAGTCTCATTCTTTTGTACCAAGTATGAAGCTCAGTTTGATGTTTTGAGCTATAAGTGTGTTAGAATAAAAGAGTTATGTCATGGACCACATAATGGAGCTGAATAATTTGTATTGTGCTTGCTTTGAGCTCATAGCAATCACATAAGGTTGGTACATGGTTTCTACCTACTTTTATACTACTTGTTCACTACAAATATAGGTATGACAACATATACTACATGTCGAGGCAATGATATAAGTATAATGTTATGATGAAGTAGTGTTGTGGCTACTGTGGCTACTGTGATGTCAACTGGAGTAAAAACAATCAAAAGATCATAACAATATACATAGCTATCAACTGAGCTAGTAAATATGTTTATTGTAAAATAGAAATTCCAATAATACAGTTATTCTGGCTTTCTCTTATCTTTTGTAATATAATGGACAGCCATTGCAGTCAGTTCTTTACAGAACTTGAAGATTGATTTTCATTTTCTTTAGCCCTGTATTGAAAGCTTTATTGCATGGGTTTTATATAGTTGGTGTTCCATTTTTTCTGTTGCAAATAAGGTCTAATAGACCATATTTGAGTCCGCAACACAAAAAATCTCGAATGATAAAAGGTATAGTATTCAATTGCATTCCAGGAGAACGATAATCATTATATTGAGTGTGAGGAGGGGAAGGATGAGTAGTCTGTTGGAGCAGAGTTTCATAAAGTAACTCGTTGCTAGTACTCATTAGTGTTGCAACGGTTTGGCTCAATGTTATGAACTCCCTCAAATTGCAATTTACTTATTTCCTTTTCTTTATTTCTAATCATTTCTTACTGCGAATAGTCACTCAAACCCCTATTCACGACTATTCGCAGATCGATGATCACTTATTACTATATTTCCCGTTCTACCGTGATCGCGACAGGTCCTATGCGGTCGCAATCACCTATTGTGTGGTGGCCAATGGCTAAAGCACCTTTTTGACAGTTAGATCGATTGTACTCCTTACCTTATAGTATATAAACAGTAGTGTACATTGTAGATTCCTTACTCTAGTCTGGTTGATAACCCAGAGACTTATTCTCGCAATTCTCAAACCTTTCTTGTTGTCGACTTACTCGTGACTCGCGGAATCTAGGTCTCGACATTAGACTAGAGTACCCCTTGAGTAACTCGTTGACAATTCTCTACACTACTAGCCTTACGACTAGTCTCCTACTTGCAATTACGCATCTTTAGGTCGAACCCTTGAGTTCCTTAAAGACTCGACTCCAGATGGATGAACCACCTATCAATCCCATGGCTAACATGGATGAACCTATACTTCAGCCACCGCCACTCCAGCAACCAGTGCCAGGCACGGCTGAGTGGTATCAATCGCTCACTGACGCAGAACAGGGTAGACTCTTGAATCTCAGGATTTGGGAAGCGATTGGTACCCTTACACAAGAACAACATGGTGTTATCCATGTGATTACCGATCTCCAGAGCAAAGTCGTGGAGATTAACACTAATACCAATTCGGTCGGGACGAACATGAATACCAAGTCCGACGCCAAACCAAAGGCGTTCGATGGCAAACCCAAGCATGTAGACTCATTTTTCAGTCAACTTTACCTCTATTTCCATAACAAAGTGAAGAAATTTGAAACAGACGAAGCTAAAGTCCTTGAGACCCTTGCATGGATGATGGAGGGTTCCGCAGCCAAATGGTCGGCTAACCGGACCCGAAGTATTGAAGCAGGAGGCGCTCCGGGGACTTATGCAGATCTGAAGAAGGATATTCGCACTGCGTTCGGAGGCGGTAACCAGGAAGATGTCGCTCAGAGATGTATTCAAGTGATCTACCAAAGGAAACGAACCACAAACGACTTCTTTTTGTCCTTTGAAGAATATAAAGAGGACAGTGGGCTCGATGACAAGGCCCTCATCATGCGACTCAAGCAACAGTTGCGATTGGACATTGTCGAACACATTTACGGTATGGAGACTACTCCCGTTACTTATACGGGATGGAAGACTGCTGTGACTAAGTTCAATTTGGTCGATCAGAACATGTGAGTCCTCCAAGGACATGATCCTCTTACCAATAGTTGCACGAATCGCACCAATACCATGGACTATCACACTCCATACAATAATTATACCCCAGCTGCTCCACATCGAGTGCGACTAGCAGTGAAATCGCAACAACCCAGACTCCCACTGGCACCACATATGGCGGAGCAGGCAAACCAATGGAAATTGACCGGAATCGCACTCCTCGTGCCCCCGTCAGCAAGAATACGCTCTGCTACAATTGTGGAGGTTTTGGACATCTATCCCGATTCTGTGCAGAACCCCGTGCCAAGAGAGTTGATATGATTCGCCGCATGATCGAGGATATGCCTACCGAAGATAAAGAGTTGTTGAGAGAGCAGGGTTTTTAAAGCTGTGTAGGATGAAGGATACGTCTCCTACTGCATGGGATAGGAATAATTGATTCTCGGTACTTACGAATGAAAGTGATTTTAGTGACCCCAAAACCATATCAACAGAAGAGTCTGAAGAAGAAACACCTGCAATTTTGAATCACATCAACAATAGAAAGAAGAGTCGCAGCAAGAAGAAGGTTGCGAAAGAGCAGGAAAGGAAGGCCGAACTGCCAATGCCCCAAAACAAAAGAGGACCGTATTGGATCTACTGGTGCTTGCAGTATAAACCCATGAAGGGAAAAGAATTGCTAAAGCGCCATATCCTGGATCCACCTGAGAGGATTATCGAACTCGATGAAGAACTGTTGTACAGACTCGTGACTAGCTTTCCCCAGGACGCGATTGATGTGATTAAAGAACTCACAGCCCTGAGGACAGCCGATGTGGTAACACTTTTTAAAAAGCACAGGTCAATTTACCAGTGCACTTTTTGATAAGTACAGGTAAATTTTGTCAGATATACTTTTTAAAAAGTAGTTTTATACTTTTTCATTGGGTTTTTTAAAAAGTACCTGTATATTATTCATCAGACTTTTTAAAAAGTCACAAGAAATAATTATAAAATAAGTTTAAACTTGCTTTATATCATGCTGTATTGGCTTACTAATACCATTGCAACCCCTCCCAAGGTGGATTTGCCTATTTGAAAGGATGTGGAAGGGTAACAACACTGTCAGTGCTAGTTGGAGCCATTTTGTCTCTAACCCTAACTTTAAATACTAGCTGTCAGGCAAGTCCGGATCCGGGGTGCAAGTTTTATGATACCCTGTGTAATGCTTTTTAAAGGGCCTGGTGAGTGGTATACAACTGTTTTTACTTTCGCAAGCCCAAATAAGCCTTACTAAGTTTACCTGTATTTATCAAAAAGTGTACTGGTAAATTGACCTGTACTTTTTAAAGAGTACTCTTGTATCTGGTGCTACCAGCTATCCTTGGAGTGATGAGGTTGGAGGACCCTAAAATGTACAAGAGGATGCAGAAGTCAGTCTCCTTTAGTAATTTTTGCTTTCTATTTACTGATCTACTTGTATTTGTTTTTTCAGTAATTGGAAATTAATAGTCCGTGGATTAGCAATGCACATGATTATACAACTAGGGCCCATCATTATGTCAGAGCCAACATCAGCAAGCTCTATTGTTACGAGCCGAACAATTCTGTACTATTGGTGTCACCCAGATTTAACTGAGAATGTTGGAGAAACTGGTAGTACCTTAATTAAACTTTAAATAGGTGCTGAGAAGCCACACAAGCATCAAGTGACTCAATAAATATATACTCATGCCGGCCAGTTATACACGTTGACTGCCGGTTACATAATTTACTCATTTTTTGTTACTATTTACTTGTACTTATTTGTTTCTTAACCACCTATATAAGCCTCACAAGTATATACAGAACATTAGCTTGCTATTTTGTACTTACTGACTTAAGTGCAATGTAGCTACACTACAATAATTGTATTTTTGACACTTACTTGAATACAATAACAACTTTCTCACCTCAGAAACCTTAATTCTTGAGTCCCTATCAACTCTCCAATAAATATTTTGTGTGAACACTTGACTGCCCAGCAGTTTTAGGCCTTTGGAACCTCAATCCTTACTACAAAAGAGACCTGTTTGTTTGTGTTTGATAAAAGTACAATCTGATTGGCTCCCTGCACGTGAACACTTTTGGGAAGTGGTTGGCAGTCGCTAAAGCTCTTTGTTGCACACATCGATCCGAAAATGCTCTCGAAATTTCGTTCTTTACTTTTCAACAAGTAAAAGTACAACCTGATTGGCTCCCTGCATGTGAAAGCTCTTGGGAAGTGGTTGGCGGTCGCTAAAGCTCTTTTGCACACACATCGATTGGATCCGAAAATGCTCTCAAAATTTCGTTCTTTGCTTTTCAAGGCTCCCTGCACGTGAAAGCTTTTAGGAAGCAGCGGTCGCTAAAGCTCTTTTTGGTCCGAAAACGCTCTCGAAATTTCATTCTTTGCTTTTCAAGTACAAACTGATTGGCTCCCTGCACGTGAAAGCTTTTGGAAGCGGTCGAAACTCTTCGAAAATGCTCTCAAAAATTCGTTCTCTGCTTTCCGACAAACAAAATGAAATACACTGAGTCACGTCGCGTCACATTGCATGATTCTTACGAATGTTACTTTGAACATTCAAACACCTCCCGTGACTGTAAATGTATGTCTCATTTGTTTTTTCTTTTTTGGTTCTGCTGACCGGTATTTCTTGCTGCAGGTCCAACAGCTCTGACAATGTTCTAAATACCCCGCAGAGGTACCATCAACAAGTTCACCACTCTGTCTGCCAATTGCAAGTCAACGAGAGCCTTGAACTTAGTCCAAGACGACGTCAGACAATTCCATCAAGAAACGAAGATGTTTTTGCAAATGATGGTTGTGCTTTCCGTTGTTTTGGACTTCTGGTATGTTTCGATCTTGACTTATACTTTACCTTTTCTCTCTTACCTTTCTACTTCCAAGCTCTTTCAGGTAACGACGAGAACCAACGTCCTTCCACCCCAACACCTCTCCCGGTATGTCATTTTGCTATTATCACTTTCACTCCTTTTGATTAAGTGACTTTCTTAATTGCGGCAAATGTCTTTTGTGTCGACCTCTGAGAGTCAACAGCCTCTTCAAGCTGTAAACAATCGATCCCTTACTCAACAACGCCACCGTGCATGAGAAGCTGCAGAGAAAGAAGCCCGGTTACAGAATCCTGCTACACCCTCAACGAATCAACGCTCACTCGGTCGACAGCCTCTTCAAGCTGTAAACAATCGATCCCTTGGTCAACAACGCCGCCATGCACGAGAAGCCGCAGAGAAAGAAGCCCGGTTACAGAATCCTGCTACACCCTCAACGAATCAATGCTCACTTGGTCGACATGCATGCACACCCGCCAATGCAAGACTACATAATACTGACCTGCAAACTCCTCCAGCTACGCAGGCTGTTCCTAATCGTATGTTTCTTTGGCAATCGCATTCTTTACATGATTAATTATTTGTCATTAGAGCAAGCACAAACTTCTACCCCTCCTTTGACACACACTCCAGTTCGTGGTAGGTTCCCTTTTTACCTTTTTTTTCTGATCCTTTTTTTGATTTCATTTTTTTTAAGGAACTGAGAGGCTGTCTCGAAGAGAATTAGCGCAGCGTGCACGGAGAGAGCATGAACAATGTCAGCAAGAAAATGGTACGTACTTTTTCTTTTGATTCGATTTGGTTCCTTTAACTGACCCAAAAAATGAAGAGCTTTACACGCTGACACCGTCCAGCAGTACGACTGATATTCAGTCTGCTACTCGAGGTATATTTCATATGGTTGACATGTCCTTTTGTTTATCACTGATGTTTGCTTCAGGTCTTTCTTCTCACCCTCAACCTGCTACCCTGTCCTCTGTCTCCCAATCTCATCAACTAATCACTCCTCCTGCAACTGAAGCTCAACAGCAAGGTTTGCCATATTTCTAAAGCCTTCAAACGATTGACTGATTTTGGAATTTATTCAATTAGCTACTTCCTCACACCCTCACTTCCTGTCACCTGACTTAAATCAACTGCATTTACACCAGCAAGATGAGCGTATTGAACACTGTATCAACCGTGAGTCATATGCATTCTTATTGGTCTGAAATATGCTAATGTTTTTGTGCTAGAGGTCGGTTTTAATCCAAACTATGCCCCGTTCCTTGAGACCACCGGTCTCTTTTGTGCTGCTCAGTGACCTTATGTTGAACCTGTGGAGCATCATGACCTCAGCCACATGGAGTATGAGTGCATTTATTGTGGCGCTCTTCATTGGTTCAAAGAAAAAAATGTCGACTCACCCATCACTTCCCCTCAGTTTGGCAAGTGCTGTAAGCATGGCCAAGTCCGTCTCCAGCATCCACCCCAGTATTTGCACCATCTGTACACTGCCGATGACCATCAAGCCAAGGAATTCCAGGAGAACATAGCACAGTACAATTTGGCTCTCGCGTTTACTTCAGTTGGAGTCTCGATAGATGAAGCTGTGAATAACCGAGGGTGAGGTCCACCTGTATTTCGCATACATGGAGAATTGAAACATTTGTCTGGGACTCTGTTACCACGTGAAGGACGAGCGCCGGCATATGCTCAGCTCTATATCTTAGATCCCAGAGCAGCTCTTCAGTACCGAATGCAGTGGAATGGAAATCTTCGTTGTGACACGATGGAGGGTCTGCAGGCTCTGATGAGGACCGTTAACCCTTATTCTCAAATTTATCAACATGCATTCGAGATTCTCCAACAACATCCTAATGCACCTGACCTACATGTGTGCCTTCGAGTTATGCTGGGTCAAGACCGACATCGTTATAACCTACCGACTGCAGATGAAGTTGCGGCTATTGTACCAGGTGATGGTACTCAGGAAGTTGATAATCGGGACATCGTTCTCCGATTGCGTCCTGGAGGCGATGGGAATGGGGCTTTGCAGCGTGTGAATGACGGACATGCAGTGTATGCACCCCTCTATTTTGTTCTTCTTTTTCCTTGAGGGGAGTCAGGGTGGCATTGGAGTTTAAAGCTACATCAGCTGGAGGTAGAGAACCCCAAATGTCTTACTCAGACATGCTATGTTTCATTCCGGCTCCATCCATGTCGGAACGAGTTTTCTACCATTTTGCACGCTGGACGACTTCTGCAGCGTTACGCTGTAGACCTCTGGGCAAGTGCAGATCAAAACCAGCTTAATTACCTTCGAAAAAATCAGAAGAAGTTGAGGGCAGAACTGTACCAGGGGCTTGAGGATGCTCTAGCACACGATGGTGACCTCAGTGGTGCTGGACGGCAGGTCATTCTCCCGTCTTCTTACATTGGTGGGCCTAGACATATGCACCAATGATATCAGGATGCGATGGCCATTGCTTGCTACTTCAAAAAAGTTGACATCTTCCTCACCATGACTGCAGATCCAACATGGCCAGAAATAACCCGAGAACTGTTACCAGGTCAGACTGCGGCAGATCGTCCAGATTTGGTCAGTTGTGTATTCAGAAGCGAGACGCGTTATTGGAAGATATTAAACAAATCTTCAGGCCAATTGCGGGTTATGTCTACACCATTGAGTTTCAAAAGCGAGGACTTCCCCACATGCATCTCCTTATTTTCCTGCATTGCAACTACAAGTTACGGAGCACTAGGGATATCAATACTGCTATCTGGGCCCAATGGCCAGACCCTCAGAAGGAGCCAATCCTCTTCGACGTTGTGAAAAGGTGTATGGTTCATGGGCCATGTGGTGTGCTTAACCCTCAGTCTCCGTGCATGGAGAATGGCAGGTGCACCAAAAGTTTCCCTAAGCCATTCCAGTCCTACACCATCATGGATCAAGAAGGATATCTCTTATATTACTGGCCGGATGATGGACGTGAATATGAGATTGGTAATCACAAGCTCGACAATCATTGGATCATTCCATACAACCCTTACCTTTTGGCAAAGTATCGCTGTCACATTAACGTCGAGTGTGCAACCTCTTTCAAGACAGTCAAGTATACTGTCAAGTACATCCACAAAGGCCCTGACCGTGGTACTCTTGCTGTCGAGGATTCAGATGAAATCAAACAGTTCATCGAAGGCCGCTATTTCTCTGCCTCTGAGGCGATTTGGCATATCTTCCATTTCGACGTCCATGATCAGGATCCCAATATTGTCCGTCTTCCCATCCATCTCCCTGGTCAAAATTTGGTTCGGTTTGATCCAGACGAGGATCCTGATATGCTATGCCAACGTATATGTGAAGAGAAAAGCACTCTGACTGCATTTTTCAAAGCTAACGCCGACTCTGAAATGTGTGAAACGACTGAGAAGTACACGTACCAGAAGTTTCCTCAGCACTTTGTTTGGAAGGATAATAAGAGATGGAAGATACGGCAGAGAGGGTTTGCTTTGGGGCGTATGTACCCCCAAATGCTGGTGAACGGTTTTATTTGAGGACATTGTTGACAGTGGTGAAGGGTCCAACATCATGGGAGAATGTTCACACTTATCGAGGTGTGGTCTATTTTACTTTTCGTGAGGCATGCATGGCACGAGGGCTACTGGAAGATGATGGAGAGTGGCAAAGGGCATTGGAGGATGCCTCCCATATGCAGACCGGACGAAGTCTACGTCAGATGTTTGCGACTATTCTACTTTTTTGTAGCCCTCAGCAACCGGGTGAACTATGGAGTAAATTTCAGTGTCATATCTGTGATGACTTGCAGTACCGCCTACAGATTATGGGTCGGATGGATCCCTCACCTGATGATGCCTATGACTATGGGCTCTTTCTCCTTGACCAGATTCTACAAGAGTCTGGTCATTTTCTTGAAGAGTTTGCCGGTATGCCTTTACCTTGACAGAATTGGGCAGCTCAAGTAGACAACCCCTTCATTGCTGAACAGCTGGATTATATTCAAGATGTAGAGCGAGAGAGAGCAGAGGTGAACTTGGCCTTGATGGAGGGTAATCCAGAGCAGAAGACTGCTTTTGAGCAAGTGACAACTTCTGTGGCGGGAAACCATGGACGGTTATTCTTTCTTAATGGCCCAGGCGGTACCGGCAAGACTTTTGTGTACAAGACAATTTGTCATGCTGTGTGAGCCTGTGGGTGGATTAGTCTATGTGTCGCATCAACAGGAATTGCGGCATTACTTTTACCAGGGGGTTGAACGGCACATTCCATGTTCAAAATCCCAATTGAAGGCCTCATTGAGGAGTCTCTCTGCACAATCTCCAAACAGAGCCCTCGAGCTGAACTCCTATGTCATATCATTTGGGATGAAAGCCTGATGCAAAGTCGTCTCGCATTTGAAGCTCTCGATCGCACCTGTCGAGATGTTCGAAATAATGACAGACCTTTCGGTGGAATCACAGTCGTGTTTGGAGGCGATTTTCAGCAAATTTTACCGGTTGTTGTGAAGGGTTCCCAAGAAGATATTGTCTCGGCATGTCTGAAACGTTTGTATATCTGGCCGTTAGTTACGCCTCTCAAGCTAATTCAGAACATGCGCCTGAGGCAGGGCGGATTGGATGGTGAAGCAGAATTCACATCTTGGCTGCTTGATATAGGACACAGTCGCCATCTTACTCAGGATAACAACCACATTTCTTTATGGCAAGGCATGTAAGTGGATTCCAAGGAATCTTTAATCAACGCAATATATCCTAACCTCTCTACACTGCCAACTGCTGCTCCTCCAGAATTCTTCATGGAGCGTGCGATTCTTGCTCCTCGAAACTCTGATGTTGAACGGACTAATATAGAGCTGCTTAATAAGCTGCCGGGTGAAGAACGGGTATATTTGAGTGCAGATTCTGTTGAGAGGGAGAAGGGCGCAGATGGACCTGATGAAGAAGATCCCATTCCACCTGAAGTGCTTCATTCCTTGGATGCGTCTGGACTCCCACCAGGAGAGTTGCATCTGAAGCCAGGGTGTCCTCTCATTCTTCTTCGTAATTTGGCTCCGGCATGTGGACTGTGTAATGGTACAAGAATGGTTTTGATGTGTTCTGCTGATCGAGTTCTGGAGGTGAAGATTATTGGGGGGGACCACCATGGTGAGACTGCACTCATCCCTTGCATCACTCTTATTCCATCCGCAAAGAATGCCAACTTCTCCTTCACTTTTAAATGTCGTCAATTTCCTGTCTGTTTGGCTTTTGCAATGACAATCAACAAGTCACAAGGCCAATCTCTGAAGTACGTCAGCTTAGATCTTTGAGTGCCAGTGTTCACACATGGTCAACTTTACGTTGCATTGTCTCGAGCTACCTCTGAACATCGGATTAAAGTATTATTACCAGATGACGAACCTCTTTCTAGAACGCCAAACATTGTATTTCCAGAAGTGTTAGTAGACTAAGACTGTAATATTCAATAAATTTAGTTTCTTACAATGGCTCAGTCATGGTCTGCTCGAAAATGCCTGCTCTTCAACACACAGTCACATGTCATCTCTATGATACCATTTCAAAAGCATGATGCGACGTATAATACTGCATCTGTTTCGCTTGGTTTATGCGAGAATATTCTTTGCTTTTCGAGAATATTCTTTGCTTTTCGAGAAATTTCCAAGTTATTCTCGACTATGATGACAAGTCACTCTACCCTGTTGATATAAAAACGAGCAGGAAGCCTGAAAAGTTTAATCACAGCTTTGCCCCTCTCCGTGCTAGCGCTCTTATTTCAAGTCTCTTGGAAATCTCAATGTCTGGCTGTGCAACTCTCTCTGGAATTGCTGTGCTTGAGAATGCACGTCCTGACGGTCACCAATCAATTCTCTTTGATGCACATTTCTTCCACTACGATGACCCCATTTCTCAATCTGCCTGTTTGGCCTTACTTCGTTACTACAATGTTGATAACATGATTTTTGATTCAGAAGAGCCTAAAATGTATTTTGTTCACGTAAATGTAAGTTCTAAGCATTATTTGTAAATGTTGCTTGGTCTTGCTGACAGCTTTCTCAGGTCGCTCGCATGGAATCATTCTGTGAGCTAAGCCGACTCAGCAATGGAATGGAATTGAAGGATTATGTGTTGGTTGGAGATATTGTCAAGGTATATTTTTCGAGTCAATTAAGGTTGTTTTACTTACTTTTTTCTTATCTCAGATGATTCCTGCAGATGGCGTGGACCCAAAACACAATGAAAAACAGATTCTAAATTACAACTTTTGCAAAAGTAAAGGTAAAAAAAATGTGTAATACCAGGAGTAAAAGTGTGGGAGACACTGCTGCTGTTGCAAAAGTAGAGGTAAAAGTGTGTAGGGGAGAGGCATCACTACTTTTGCAAAAGTATTTGTAAAATTGTGGGGCAGAGAAAGGAATGAATATTCTCCTTGGTTTCCATACTAGTGTCATTCTTCTAGCCTTCTAGGCTTGTAGTCTGAGTCGTCAACACTAGGTTCCTGGTTCCACACAAATCGCAGTCTGATATAGGCTTATATCGACTAATTGCAGTATTCTTGAAGCTTAGAGAGTCAGGTTCTTGCACACAATCACTGTCACTCCCTAACAGGTTGCCTAGGATAGACAGGAGTGCATTGCTTTTAAGTCAGGTCATAACAAACACTGGTATGAGAAATGGATTGAAGGAGCTAAAGGAAAGACCATGAGGTATTGCAGCCATTTGCACAACCAGGTCATAGCCAGGTACATGAGACATGCTAAAGATATTTGACAGACACACATTGGTCATTCATTTAATCACATGTCAACAAACATGTCAATAAAAACTACAAGTCCTACTCTAAGCCTATATGTACAATGTTATTTTTTCCCCCAAAACTATAAGTCATTGTCTTGTTCAGAAAACCCATATCAGCTACATCTAAACTGGGTCTTTTTAGCACAAAAAGTCACTCCTTTCAGCATCCTCCCATCACTCCTTTTGATAATTGAGAGTGTGGTATCATTGCAACAACTGCATTTATCTTTTGTACCGCTACCTGAAGTATCACAATGCCATGAATAACAAGAAGCAACAAGAAAAATTCCTGTCAGATCTAGACTCCCAAGTTCAATTCTTATTTCCTCAACCAAAAACCCATTCCCTACTCCAGCTGTTTTGTTTCCAAAGACAGCAAGACTCTGCTCATTTACTTCAGTTTTCAATCCCCAGAATTGGGAAACAGGGCCATGCCTATCACTAAGCAACCAATGACATACGATCTCAATGTCCACCAGGCAAATGGAGAAAAATCATGCTTAACAGAATTCTGATATGAATTTCATTTTTTTTACTTGAAATTCTTCATTTACATGCTTTCAGACCTACCACTTCAATCCACATTGGCGAGAAACTCAGGTCATATCTGTTGTAAGAATTGATCTCTACAAACCAGAGGACAGATGTCATGAGCTAAAGACCAGACTCAACAAACAGCGCTCCTACCACTACCACTATCATGAAGTTGATAGTAACAAACCAGATTAAGGCAAAAAGATTGGGACCATTCACTTTGTCTCATGCTGGCCACAGCTAGACCATCCACATGAGGTATGCAATTCATTCCTATTATTATTCATTTTTTCCTGGTTAATCTGATCAATTTTAAGGCATGACACTTTCTGCCTCAAGGTCTAAGATAGGGCTCACGCACGATCCGCACACGTCAGGTGATGTTACATGTGTGACCGCAGCGCGAGTTGTAGAGTGCGTTATTGAACTTTCAAAATTTAATAGCCTTTGAAATCGTCACTTACTGCAAAAAGCGCCCGCGCACAAATTTATTTCAAGTCAAAACAAAAGTTCTGTGGGCGGGAATTTTTTATTTATCGCCGGTGTAAGGTGCTATTAGTTTTTTCATCCCGAAATTTGCTATGTCACAGAAAGTCACCTGACGTGTGTGGATCGTGTGTGAGCCCTATCTTAGGAATTTCAGATCTGTTTTTGCTGGTTCAAAACCTCCATCCTGAACATGATGTTCAAACAAGAGTTCCCAGAGGAATTTGACATGTTTCTCTGGGCCCACAAGGCAGGACAATGGACGCAGTGCAACCCAGACCTTCTTATTGGCAAAGCCATTGTTTGGAAGCTTTGTAGCAATGTTCATGTGGATAACGATGTCTGTCCAACTGTAACCTACCCACTTGGTGTCAAAAGTGGGCATATGGAGATTAAGTTGGATATTGGCACCAACTTGGGCCCATCAGGAAAAAGTCCTCTAGACCATGGCTGTCAAAGTCAACCATGGTTTTAGGGTCAAATTGAGGGGGTGCCATGGCTGATTCAAAGTGCCATAGCTGTAATGACTTTGACAAGCCTTGGCCTAGGAGACTTTTTCCTGATCAGTGAAACTTCTTTACAGACCTGGACATGTTATCCTTGGATGGACTGTGTTTCTCTTTCATAGAGTCACTCCATGGGAAACCAGTCTACCTGATGAAAAGACAAAGAAATTTATGACTGATTATGAACTAGGTCACATCAGTGTTGTAAGCTCCTTTCCAGCTTTCCACTGGTACAAAGTTGAACTAGACTTTGGAGAGTCATCTATCTTGGCTAATATGTCCACCATAAAAGGGAATCTACCCTAATTACATTCCCTTTCAATCTGACTTGATAAATGGGACAATTCAATATTCAATATTTTCAAAATGGCATCGTGCTTGCAAGCATTGACACTCAAAAGATACTCCAAAGCCAAGCTGACATACATTGTGATTCTGTGCACCCAAATTATCAGCTTTGCAGCTGGAGAGATCCTACTCTCATCTGCCTTGGCACAAATTAGGACCCTAAGCGCAGTTCGGTCAAAGACAAGCCTGTCAATTGGGGTAAAACGACTGACTTCAGGTGCCAGCAAAAGTAGAAGCAGAATAGCAACTCATTTTCCCTCTTTTAATTAACTTGTACACTGTACCACATATACTAGTATGGTTTGGCCATTGAATCATGACTCAAAGCACACTGAAGGTCTCCGATGAAAGCATGTATTACCAGAAACCCAATCTGGTCCAATAAAAATGATAAAAAGTGAAAAAATGAACAATAAACCTCAGACATGTATCTGCATTTTTCATATTACACCATCAGTCCAATGTTATCATGTCCTCTGGTACTCAGATTACCCAGAAATGGTGTTAGAAAAAAATAAAATAAGTATGTTTCCTACTTTGAACATGTTTGGAGCCACCAAATTCAAGTTCTTCCAAGTTCAACTGATAATTGGAGTGTCTTGCTTATCTGTTGATCTATAGTTTGCAACCTTCCAAATTGCTAATCAGGGCTGAAACCTTGACAGTTATGATCCACAAGAGTATGATCAATGATAGATAGACCTGCAGCAGCAGCATGCTGTGGCAATATTTGCAAAGTTGACTTTAAGGATATTGAAATTTCTAATTTACAATAAACAGATTTACTATCTCAGTTGATAGCTATGTATATTGTTACGATCTTTTGATTGTTTTTACTCCAGTTGATATCACAGTAGCCACAGTAGTCACAGCACTACTTCATTCTATCATCATAGTTATATCATTACCTCGACATGTAGTATATGTTGTCATATCTATATTTGTAGTAAACTAGTAGTATAAAAGTAGGTAGAAACCATGTACCAACCTTATGCAATTGCAACGAGCTCAAGGCAAGTGCAATACAAATTATCCAGCTCCATATGATGTGGTCCATGACATAAACTCTTATTCTAACAAAGGAAAGAGATGAAAGTGCAATAAACAACAAGTTAAACCTGGAGAGAGTTTCAAGAAATTGATTCTATCTTTTTAAGGCTCCATATGTATGTAAAGTCAGTATAAATAGTTTTATAAAAGTCAACAGTGACAATGGACACATTCACTGGGTCAAATGACTGATGCACCAGTTACTCAACAGTGAGATTACATAAACAAATGTTATTCAGCCAATAGTCTTTCACAACATTAATTCTTCTATTCAGTATTTTTTAATGTCTCTTATATTATTTTTTTCATTCTTTTCTCTGCTAAGCACTTGCCAGTCTCACAGCCGTGACTCTTGGGGCAGCTGTTAGATCATTGTGTAACAAACATGACTGCTTCAACCCATGGAGCAGTCTCTTATTCATCCTCAAACTATGAGCAGCTTGGTTTTTTTGTTTTTTCTTTCTACTTCACAGCTCTCACTTTACACTTTCTTCTTGATTTGCTAACTTTTTCATCAGCTTGTACACTTCAAAATGATAAGGTGTTCAGCTATGCTGAAGACAATGTCTATCTCGCCCTTAACTTTGACTGCACAACTCTTCTCATGTCTGGCCAAAACTCTCAAGAGGCTGAGGACCATGAGGAGGGCATCAACAAGATGCTGCTCCAGCCATCTGACCAATATTCTCTTAGATCTCAAGTCAGTCTAATGGAAGAATTTAGTTCCATCTCCCTTTCAAAACTTGCCTCTCCTTGCCTCTCCATCAAACCCTCTGACTCCCACCAGAGCAAACTCTATCAATATGACTCCTCCCTATCCAAGTCTGGAAACAAGAACTTGAAGAATCAACAGTGTAGTCAAGGAAAACATGCAGCAAATCAGCTTAAGCAGCAAATCAAGGAGGGCACCAAGTTGAAGGGTTACCAGAAGCACTGAGTCAATGCTACCAAGGCATCTGGCTGTCATGAATTGTCAGACTCTTCTTTTCCCTTTCTCACACCTGTCTACATCATCTTACCATGTCACCATATACACCATCAGCTTCCTGAGATTCCATTGGTACTTTCCATCATTAGCTTCCATCAGTACTTTCCATTATTCCCTACCATCAGTAGCTTCCTGATCTTCTGTACTTCTGATCTTCTATGTTTCCTGATGCACAGACTCTATAGCTATTCAGTACTATTCATGGACCTGTCCTTGTTCTCACTGATATATGTACTTGTCACTGTTGTAGATAGCTCCCTAGCCTGTTCACTTCGTCTCTACACCATACGATCACCTATGCTGTATCAAGCCTAGTTAGCTCACTCAACTACTTCTCTCTATATTTCTATCTATCTTTTCTCTTTCTCTTGTCTTGTTTTGCGTGACTTGAGTGGTGTCATCATTGAGAGTGATCGTTTCCGACACTGGCCTTTCTCCATCAACTTTGCTCTTCTAGTCAAGTTGGGAGAACATGGGCTGGTCTAAAGAAGAATGCCAATGCAGATACAAGGGTATGCACTCTTGAGGAGCTGAAGAGAAAAAGGGGCTGGAAGCTATTGGAATGAGACAGTGGGTGCATGGTCATAGCTTCATTTTTTATGCTCTACATTCTAATGGCCACTTGTTTTAGCAAATCTGTTCTCTTGTGAGACTCCAATGGTTGACCATTCATTGCTCTAAATGGCTACCCTAACAAGCAATAGATAGCTGGAGTTGTTAAAGACATGTACACCCCCTCTTTGAGTGAGGCTTCGCTGAACTCAACTTTCCTGGCAACAAATCCTGGCACTGCCATGATGAGTACTTCACCAAAGTTTTTGGAATATTGTTTGGAGGTTGGCAGGATACTGCTCTGCCAACCTCACTCATTCAGAGAATGTCAACACTGCTCTAAAACAAATGTGTGAGCATCCTGCCATTGAGGAGGTAGCCAGGTGAGTTGATTGTGAGTTTCCTTTCAAACATCCTTTGTTGCTTGCCTTGCTCACAGACCTTTTATGTCTTCTAAAATGTTACTTCCCAAGACTCCACCAACTTTACTCCAACATTCTTGACAACCTTTGTAATGAGAACCCAAGCTTGACACTCAACTTTGCCAAGTGCTGCTTTGCAGCCTCCTCATTTAACTCCAAACACACTGTTACCTTTCCCCACCACAACTCATTCAACCTTCTTTTTGGTCAGTGCATTGTTTTCACCTGTGGAATATTTGACTATGAAAAGATGGAAAAAAGTGGACATTTAGTCCTTGAGGACCTCGAGCTAATCATTGAGCTCCCTCCCAGCTGCATTATTTTACTCTCCTCCACACTGTTTTGGCACTCTAACATTGTCATCTCCCCTCACAAAAGCCAACATACATTTTTTGATTGGGCTCATCATCACCATCAACAGACATTGATTTGACAAGATTGTGTTATACACACAAACTTCAAGTAGCTGTAGATAGTCACATGTTTGCTTATGTAAACTTTGAATAGCTATGTGAACAAGCTTCATTACACCTCAGTGCTGTTCATCCATCACTGAAGTTTAAGTCCTTATTCTTTCTTTCTTCTTTCGTTATACTGATATATATTTTAGTTATTACCTTCTGTATAGATATATACTAATATATTATAGTGCTGTTCATCCATCACTGAGGTTTATTACCTTCTGTATAGGTTCTAGTCTCCCATCCCATCTCTGTCACCTTTGTCCTACTTCTAGAAGTTATGGGCCCCAATACCAATGCCTACTTGTCTTCTACTCTCAAGCTGGTCAACCACTTGCTTAATCTATTGAAGAATGGAGCTAACTGGTCCAACTACGAGGCTCGTGTCATCAACCAAGAGACTACAAAGACATTTGGCTGGTACTGCTAGAAAACCGATGATATTGAGATGAGAGATGGAGTATGGTACAAGAAGAGACCTGGAGATCCTGATGGTCTACTTGGGTCTGGAACATCATTACCAATATTGAATGAGGATGGAGATGCTCTCAATGAAAAGTTAGAGGAGTACTATAAGCAGGAAGCTCTGACTCATGAGTTCATCTATGAGACTATCCCCAAATCCATCTTTATCAAGGTCTGGGACCTTCCTACCGCTGCTGCCCTCTGGAGCCAAATCATCACTTTCAAAAATTGTGGTACACTCATTGCTTCAGATGTCCTTACCCGTCTTCAAAACATTCCTTTCATCAAGGGACAGGACTTTCGCACTCACCTCACTACTATGAAGGAGTTACAGGAGAGTCTAGCTCAACTAAGACATCCTGTTACAGTCATCCACCGGCCAATGAGGCGGTCAATTTTAGATCACTTGTATATACTTTAATTTGGACTCTTCTCACTAGCTAGATGTCTCAAAATGTAATATACATGTAAGCCTATGCTAGTAAGGTCTGATAATGAGGATATGGTATGTACAAATTTAACAATAACAAAAAGCGAAAAAAAGTTGCACAGATCAATGGAACCAACCAATGAGGCTGTCACGTCACACGCGGATCAATGAGTTGTACAGTGGTGAAATCTGATGACACATCAAATTTGACTCAGCAGACAGGACCCTGACTTTCCAAAAGGGGGTGTGATGTGACACTCACATATGCTCCCCAAAGGTCTGAAATCTAAAATCTTTTCTATCTCAGACTCTGTTGATAGATTTCCACTAATCTTATTGACGGAATCCATGTATCTAGTGTACATCTATGTTGTAATTGAGTGTTAGAGCTGTCGCTGTTCTACTTGTATCACTACTAGTAGTTACAAAATAAAATTTCAGAGCACCCTAGATTCTCTACTTAAAATGCCCTGTAATATTACACAGTCAAAATTTCAAGCCCGGCTTTGGACAGTCTATTCAAAATACATAAATTTATAAAATGAGTCTTCCTGGGATATACTGGGGCACACTTATCACCCATGCTGGCCACTTTGTCTCATTGGTAGGTGGTGCCTCATTGGCCGGTGGATGACTGTAACTCATTTTTGTCACCAACATCATTTGATCCTTCTCAGATGCTTCATCCTACAAACCCATCACCTCACTCAATACTGCTGCTTGTATTACAAATATGCCCATCAAGCTTGATGTTCTTATCTCCAGCCTCAAAAACAAATACAACCAATCAATTCTGAAAGCTGACAAGAAGAAGGCTCAAGAAGCATTAGTTGCTGCATATAACTGTTTGTGCAATGACAATGGTGGAGGGAAGAGGAGTGATAGTGGGAATGGAAGTGATAAAGGAAAGAGTGGTGGTAATAGAGGCAGTGGAAACCCTAATCATGGAAAGACTTGCTGGAACTGTGGAAAGAAGAATCATGTTGAGAAAGATCATTATGCTGAAGGGGAAGGCAAATCGAGCACCAGAGTGGTTCAAGGCTTTGCCTAAGAAGAAGCAGAAAGTCAATCCAGGTGTTGCCTTACTTTTCGCTAACATTAACAAACTGCCCAGTCACCATATCACTTCCAATTTCTGATTTCCAATATGAACACAAGGCAAACTCTGCCATTCAAGTTGGCTATGATAAAATCATTGACTGTAGTGCTACCAGTCACTTCACTCCTAATCACAACTCTCTCACCTAAACCAATTACAGCAGCTGACAGTGGTTTCTTCAGTGCTATTGGTAAGGGAAACATGGAGACTTACTTTCCTATGGGGCCAAGTCAGAAATTGCCCAAGGTCACCCTCACCAACGTCTACTTTTGTCCAGAAATGGTCTACACCCTTATCTTTATTAGCAGCATTGATAAAAGGCTGTAAACTCATCATCCACTCACCCAACAATCAAGTTGTTCCTTGTATTCGTAACCTCTATTGCATCTCTCATCATTCCCCTCACCATGCTCATTTGGCTTCCGATATCATTCTCACCTGGATCGAAGCTCACCAGGCTACCAGTCACGTTAACTATGACAACCTTGAGTACATGGTCAAGCAGGGTCTCATCACTGGTATTCAAATTGATCCAAACTCGAAACGTGAATTCTGTGAAGATTGTATCAAGGGAAAGATTACTCGTGAAACTTTTTCAAAGAAGAGCATGGAGGATTTGTACCAACCAGTTATGGGAGGGAAGGTCACATCAGACGTCTGGGGTCTATTGCCAGTCAAATCACTTGATGGTCATTCCTACTTCATTCCATTCCACGACAAACACACTCATCAATCTTGAGTATACTTTATGTCAAAGAAGTTGCAGGTTTTGGATAAATACAAGGAGTATGAGCAGTGTATGTTAACCCAGCATGGAGTGAAGATTCAAATCTTTGGTGCTGATCATGGAGGGGAGTTTACATCAAAGGAGTTTGATGATCATTTGGTCAGAAAAGGTACAATTCATCACCTCAACACTCATGACTCACCACAGGCCTATTGGGGGCTCGGAACGGATCAACTCCACCTTCCTGAAAATGGCTCAGGCAATGTTATGTCGGGCCAAACTTCTTCAAAACCTCTGGGCTAAAGCGATAAACCATTCCTTTTGGATCAAAGATTGACTTCGTCATCATAGATTGAAGAGTAACAAGACCCCTTTTGAAGCAGGAACAGGTTTGAAACCCAGCTTCTTGAAGGTACCTGAATGGGGAGCCAAAGCCTGGGTGAAGGATCTAGGAATTGGAAAGTTGAGTGCTAGAGCAAAGCAGAGACAATTTGTGGGATTTGACAGAGAGTTGAAGGGGTATAGGGTCTATAGGGAGGATAAGAAGAGTGTTTCAGTGGAAAGAGATGTTGTGTTTGATTTTGAGCCAGGAACAGTACAGATTGAGGAGGAGACAGACTTATCTGATTTTCCAAACTATAATCCGACTGTTCCAAACATTCAAAATACACCTCCACCATCCGAACAGACACCACCTCTGAAATCTCCATCTCCAACACCTCTAAAGACACTCGTTTATTACCCATCTATATCACCACTTATGATTTCACCGCAAACCCCTCAAACCTTACCTCAGCCTGAGCCAGAACTGGAACCAGAGCAAGAGAGACAACATCCAAGACAAACTGCAGCACCAAATCTACCACCTGGCAGCTGGAGGATGATGAATAACATGAACATTAGACCTCACCATACCTGTCAGGACAGGACCTTGTGACCAGAATGCACAGTTTGCTGGAATTGTAGATGATGAAGAGTTGTTGGAACCAGGAGGAATAGAGTTTGAGGATAGTTGGTTGAATGGACTTGGAAGGGAGGCTATGGCTGCAGTAGAGGATGAACCAAGTGTGGAAGAAGCTCTTGAGGGGCCTGATGCACAACTTTGGCAACCAGTTTTTCAAAGCAAAATTGACCAAATCGAAAAACTTGACACATGGGATCTTGTGGAGCTACCTCCTCCTGGCATTAACTTAGTCAAATCACATTACGTTCTTTGACAAAAATGTGACGCTAATGGGAAATCACCAAATACAAGGTTCGAGTTGTAGCAAAAGGTTTTACTCAACAGTTTGGTATGGATTACACTGATAGGTTTGCTCTGGCTGTATGTCCTTCAACTCTTCGAGTTCTCCTTGCTATTGATGCTAATCTAGGTGCAGAAATCAATCATGGAGATGTCAGGAATGTGTATCTTTATGGAATGTTACCTTCTGACATTGAAATCTATATGGAGCTTCCACCATTCTACAAACAGTTCAAGCTGATCCAAGCCACCTTCAGGGGAAACAAGTTGTTGCAAAGCTTAAGAAGTCTTTGTGTGGGACCAAGCAGGGTGCTCACGAGTGGACTCATGCAAAGGAGAAGAAGATTTGTGGGGAATGGGCTATAGTAAGAGCCAGGCTGACAAGACGATATACTATAAGTTCGATGGTATGACTTGAAGTATCATTGCAAGCACTACTGATGACTTTGCCGACTCCAAGAAGACTAACACTTGTGTTAAACAACAGCTGAATGAGAACTTTGAACTTGTTGACTTAGGTCAATTCAACTAGTATCTCAGTATGGGTGCTACTCATGACCATGAAACACATAAAGTCTACCTGAGCCAGCATGCATATATCAACCAGATCATCAAATGTATGGGTTTGCAGGATGCACATCCTGTTGACACACCTATGGAGCCTGGTATCGACCTCAGCATCAGTTCACCTTCCGTATCTTCCAAATGTCTCACTCCATCCAAAAAGTCGCTTTACCAAGAAGCTATCAGCTCCCTCATGTATGCCAGCATCATGACTCATCCCGACATCACTTTTGCTGTCAACACCTTATCCCAACACCTTGAAGATCCATGAGTTACTCATCTTGTCACTGTGAAATATGTATTCTGTTATCTCAAGGGTACTCATGATCTCAAACTCGAACTTGGAGGAGATCGACTCTATTTGACATGAAGGCGGATTCCAAGGGTAGGGAGCATTTTTGGAGGCCTCTGCACACAACAGATACCCCTGCAACAATCTAGACAAGAGGTGTCTAGATTGTTGCAAATGTTCTCAACTCAGTCTAGTTTGATTTCATCTTATTTTTGTTCATTGTACATTCCCTGTTCATTATTTGCGCTTGTCCCGATCACATATCATTGTTCACATTGTTATAAAGTGTTGACGCCCCCATACACCTTCAGGCCATGATCTGGGGTCATAGAGACATGTTTTGTGTTCTGTTCTCAACTCGAGCTAAAAAGTTTTCATTTTCCTTTTCGTTATTATGCCTGTTCTAGGGTAATGTAGGGCTTCCCCTGTTCGCAGATTACTGTTAATACTCTTAACAATGACAGCTTCAATTTCTGGCCTAATCAGTCCATATTTACAGACGCTATGTACACTTTTACCTACTATTCCCCTCTTGATCTGATAAGTCTTTTATGGTACTTTGCCTCATTTGGTTATCCCTTTGTTATGTTGACAACACACTGGGAGTGAGATATCTAACCAACAAACACAATAGAACAATGTTCCAAGGTGTTGGGCTGATATCTGTATGCTCTGGGGTGTTAGCAACATTCTAACACACTGTAGAGGCAAGCTTATCAGCTAAAGTGTACACAGAGTGAGCTAATAACAAAGCTGTACACTGTACTGTGACTGCAGACAGGTACAGAATGATTAGAGTGGTCTAAACAAATGAAATGCACTATGGATGTCCTCACCAGTCTTGCTTTCAATGGAGGGGCAGACAGTGAGATGATAGATGAAAGCAAGCAGCAACTAGATCCCCTCATATTCATAAACTGTCTTGCTGTTTCTAGAGTCCCCAGGTTTTGTCTCAGTAACTTTGAAGTTAGTCAAGAATTGGTCAAGCATGCTGAAATAGTCTTTCAAGACCCTTGTCTTGTACTGGCTCCTGGTCAGGTGAGAAGCGTTCTCAAGTGACATCATGCCTAAACCTTTAATAGCTAACTGAATAGCCTGTCGTTGTTGCTCATGGATCTCCTCGTCATCTCCTATCTTGTAGTACGGACGAAGAGTAGGGATAACCCACTGCTCAGGGCAAATTACGTGAGTTTCGTTCGGTTGAAAAAAGAATATTTGTTGCCCTAGGGGCTTTAGAGGTTCTAAAACCAGGCTGGAAGTATTTTGTGTTGTTGAAGTGTTCGTGCCAATGTCCTGGTTAGGGTCAGGAGGTGGCAGTTGCTCGGCCATGTCAACTACGGATAGGTTTGATGGAGAGCTTGCTAGCAAACTAGTTGATAGAGTAGGAGTAGAGGGCGAAAAGGATGATGAGCTTATAGTAGAGGCAAGTATTTACTGAAGTTCCCAGTGTGTCCACCAGTGTGAAAGACCAGCATCGTCTTCATGTGTAAGTTCTTAATTAGTAAACTACCTTACCGTAGATTCTCAGTAGTATAGCGCTTTCACTGCTAATACAACTAAGTAGACCAGTTAACTAAGCACAAAGCCTCAGTTAATAGGCAGTGATTCTTACAATCTCTTGAAGGTAAGTATACACAAGTAGATTTCAAGGTAAAAGTAAGCTAATGTACATGGTATTCCTAGGGTATTTTATACTAGCCTAATCAACTACACCGCCAAGGTAATTTGATCTTCAGGTGAGATCGAATTCGGCGAACAAAAATGGTCCCAAAATGGTGCAAACAAACAGTCACGCGGAACATCGATTCATTCTTTGGAGGACAAACAATTAGGTGCCATTATGAGTCTCATTGTCTGTGTGATATTCTTCGGAGGTCTGACCGCATTCCAAACTTTAAGACCAAATTGTGATCCAGTGAGCTGTCAAAGGAATATGCGCACTGAGCTAGATACTGTATGATAGTATACCATTGCCTCTCAACGTGATGGCATTACTGAGTCCGTTCTTTTGGACTCATGCTGGCCGGAGTGCTCATAATAATGTGATGTCTGCCATGACATTTTTTCACTGTCTTTCGTGTTATCTATATTTAATGGGATCAATGTTTAGCAGCTGTAAGATAGATACCTTTACATGATGTATTCTCATCTCAGTCGTGCAATGGTAAAGCTGATCATTAACTGTCCCAGAAGGCACTGTCTTGAGGACCGGTTCCGTCAGAATGCTCAACGACAAAGAATATAACGGCTGCCATTCATTTACACTAAATAATATACAATACTATCTATCAATTCAATTTACATAACTATACTCCGTCAGCGCCAGGTTCTGTCGCAGCTCTTCCTGGTGGTGGGGGTGTTCGATCATCGTGATCAAGTGGATCATCCCCGAATGCCTCCTCAGCAGATCGTTTGGCTACTTGCTTGGTCGTTGAAGGCTTTGGTGCTACCTTTGCCGCATATGAATCCAGTGTTGCTTGATGTGCCGGTATATCGGAAATGGGAATGATGGATCCAGTCTCGGCCGGGTCACCGTATGTTTCAACGTCCTCGCGGTAGCGCGTCTCGAAAACCCTGTATGAGTCATGATGTTGAAGTCGTTATTCACCGTAGAAAAGAAAAAAATCCTACTCATGCAAGCCGACCGCATCACCCTGAAACGCTGTTCTCAACTCCAAAAGGCACATGTCCACATCATCCCACCACTTATCCCCACTCGAACTCTTGAATTCTGTTGCTGCCCAACGCTATCCAATAAAAAAAGTCAGAATAACAGATTAACAAGAGTCTCAAGTATCCGCACCAAGAATGCCACTCGACGATAAAGTGCGGCAGTTATAGCAATTGACTTTGATTTCTCTCCAACTATGGTACTTGTGAGTGTTGCAATGTCGGAATTGTTCTCGATACCCTTGGCAATCTACAAAATGATCAGAGAACTTGTTTGCAAATTAGAAAGTCATCAAACCTTAGCTTTGATTTGGTAGCGATCCGAGGTGTTGACTTTCTTGATGGATCGTTGAACTACGGTTAATTTCCCCACCTCATGAGCTTCTGGCAGCTCAGCGACCCCAAGAACTCGAAGCGCGTCCTATGAGATAAAGACTCAGTGACGTCCAATACAGTAAAGATTGACATACAATAGCATTTCTGGCGATATCGCCGAGATATGATGTAAGTTTCGGAGAAAGAAGGAAAGTGAACGAGTGCTGTCAAAGTGAGGACTAAGACATTTTTAGCGTTTAGCAATGGAATGAGAAAGGGCAAAATGAACTGACTTCCAGAACAGGGGAAATGGACCATTCTTCCGATGTAGATAGCTTTTGGGCAAGCTCGAGTACCTTGGTGCAAGTAACGAACAGTCGGAGATTTCGTTCTTCCAATGTCATCTGTACAAGTTTGCATTAGCCAGCGTGGAAATGAAATTTTCAATAAGAAGAGAAACGAACCCCACAGTATCGATCAACAGCACGGGTAGAATGCGTGCTCAGTGAATATTCCTCCTTGATTTGGCGTACAACCACGGAGTCAGAGCGAATAGCAGTTTGGTTATTAGAGCTCGGGAACGCAGTAGAGGGGGTAGAGACGCCAGTTGGTGGTTCATCGTTCGTATTTGTGGACACAGAACTTGGAGAGCTGGAACGAGATGCCTGGTGCATGCGGGTTTCTGAATGAGCCGTTGGGCTGGGGTCAGTCCAGACATGATGGCAGCGAGTGTCAGAGATGATTTTACAGAACACTCACTGTTTTATACTCCAACAACAAACACAATGGGCATTGTCCTTGATGTTGCTGGCCCAAGCTGAGGATGAACGACAAGGTCTAAAAACCATGTGACTGACGCGTCGACATCATATGACATTTGACTCCGCGCTGGCCTTCCAAAATCAGCATTTTACGGCGAAAATTTGACTGTCCAACAAGGCTTACTTTCAAAATAAAATCACCTATTCACCATGCCCCGTCTAGCTGCCAGCCGCCCAGAATGTATGTCCAACTTTCTTTCTGCCGCTCCCAAGTTCTTATGCTTTCCTTTCTTGAAAGGTACCGAAAAACACCCGACTGATACCACTCTTGAGCGTTGCATGACTTGTCTTCGTTACGATCCACTCGATATGGGGAAATGGATCAAAAAAAAAATCAATGTCAAAACACTTGACATCTCCGACACATTTGGGAAATGTTGCACGGCTTGAGCAGGAGCATCAGGATGAGATAAAAAAACGACAACAGCATGCAGAGACATACTCTGCTGAGCCCGCCATAATGAACGATGAACCATTTGAAGCGCCTGAAGCGCATTCCCATCCCGGCATCTCCAGATATGTAAACGACCTCTACGAGACCTTGGAACCGTTCCTGGACCCTCTTCCCACTCACGATCCTGAGGCGGAACGAAACAAACTTGATTCAGAGGCAACAAATCTTCTCTGGCAAGCAATGTTCCAGTCAGAGGAGGATGCCGAGGCCATTGAGAATGACGCTACAGTTCCCAACATTATACACGAAATTGATGGTAAGGATTATTCGGAGTTTTTGAATCTTACAAGTGTATTTAATCATTTTTTCTAACCAAGATACAGGAGAACAATCCCCAGAATACGAACCTAACCTGTTTCTTCCCTCTGCGGCTATTGACAACCACGCTGATTATGCACCATGGCCGGATAAACTTGTAAGTCCCTCTTCCAATTTGCAGTAACTTGAAAAGGCTAAAAGTGTTTCGAGATGATGCTTCTTGACATTATCGATAATCTCCCAAGATTGCGCCTCTCGACAGCTCACTTTAAGCTTATTCTATGGTTGTTGAACCAGGCCGGTGTTCAACATGTTCCCAGCTATGATGCATTTCGCAAAACACAGCAAGCAAGAACTGACGAAAATGTGTGC